>JAAEAF010004422.1:0-84401 GCA_011037195.1 Triatoma infestans | reverse complement strand
ACTATTCATTTTGATTTGTTTACTACACGATACACAATATGGTATTTATGATGTAATTGTAATGCATAGTCATTTGACCTAGACCTAAGTTTTGGGATAATTTTAGTATAAATGTATTCATAATTAATTAAAAAATAAAATAAAATTCCTGTACCAAATATTTTTTTCTTTGTTTCTTTAACATTAAATAAAAGAACGTTTCTTTTACTATGTAATTTCTAAATTTGGTAAAAATTTTTTCGCAGTCAGATTATTGAAGATTCTCTGTTTACCAAATGCTTTATTCGAAAAAAATTGTTAATATTTATTTTTTAATAATTTGATTTTTAATTAAAGGTAAGTAGAGCATATAATTATAATTAATCCTCATGCGTTTATTGCATTTTGTTAGGAGGGGGTGAAAGGAGAAAGAAGCTAGGGAACGGGAAGTTTAGTTAAAGTGTTTGCCGCAGAAATAGAAGCGTCGCTACTGTCGGCTGAATAATCTCCAACCCAAAGACAATTCCGCCTCAGTACTCTCGAACCCCTCGCTGATTTATAATAAAATTTATTTATCTCATCAATTAATTAATTATTACAGAATCATTCATTTGATTTGCATAAATCTTTTAATATTACAACTATTTAACTAATAAAATTCTCTAACTTTAACAAATTACATCTTTCAGTGCACCGTATTTCCCCGGTTTATCGAGCTAGAAGCTCGCGCCATCTTCATTTTGAACAAAGACTAGTGTGTGTCTGTTTCAGTGCGTTAGTTGAAGTGTATCTCTACGTTTTCCCATTACTATGAGTTCCAAGGAAAATAACTCGGAAGTTGCAGTGGAGAAGGCGACGGAAAAGAACGATAAATCCAGTACAGATGCCAAATCAGAAGTAAAAGGAACGAAAAGGCCAGCAGAGGTAAGGCCAAACATTTACTTCACAAGTTTTAATAAACACGTTGATGAGCATAGTGACTGATTTAATATTTTCAGTCACCATTTTTATTTTTTATCATTTTTTAGTTTTATGTGCATGCGAAATGTAATTATTGCCAAATTTAAAGAATGATTGTTATGGATGGGTAATTAGTATAGTTGTACATGTGAGGGTCGAAGCCGGCCGGTGAACTCAAGTAATTGGCATCCATGATCCATTTTATTTATTCTTGTTTGTGAAGGTATTGATTAATGTTTCTTTTTCCAATAAAATCGTTGAGTGTCAATTGGGCGGAAAAAAATGAAGGCTGTTAAAAAAGATAAACACATTGACATGTTGTTGTGAATATGGCGTCCGCTCATTCACTTGAGCCCATAGCTAAGGCTATTGTCCTTGATTTGAAGTTGACTGATTCTATAAGAGTGACTCGTGCGAAGAACTCTGAAATCAATAGAAATCGCCGGTAATTTGTATTTATTTATCATATTTAATTATGCAGAGATTCACTATATATGTATCAATTCATATACGGTATACGATCAATAACAAAAGTGAAGCAATTGACGTGTCAAGCGGGCTTGCATAGAGTTTTGACTAATCGAAATCCTGATTAGAAACTGTTTACCTCACTTCTAGTGATTTGCAATCAATGTAATATCTAACCGATAACCGTTTTAAACATTTATTTTGGATTAAAACAAACAAAAAAATTGTTCTCTTTCATTAAATAAAAAAGTGCGCGCCAATTTTTTTTTTTTTCTTTAATTATAATTTAAAAAATAGTTTTAGTCATAATTTTCACTGCATCAGTTCTGAAATTCAATATTTATGGATCTTAGCTTTTACTCTGGGTTACCTAATATACTACAATTTAGACTGGTTCATCTGAACACGCTGGATTTTTATATTAAATTTGGTTATTATTATCTTTCAATTCACATATTATCTAATATAACATTATATAAATCGTCAAAATCCAAAAAAATTAGGTTTGTGGATTTTGCAATAGTTTCAATATAATTATGCTTTAAACCCCCTCTTATTTATGATCGTAATTTTAATGTTGGGAACTTGGAGTGTGCAGATGCCATGATTTGGCCCCTCTCTTATTATTTTATTTCTGTTTTTTGTTTTTGTTTTATTTGAGCCAGTCTTTTGAGTGGAAATGTTTGTCGGAGAGGGGAAGTATTAGCTTTTGTATAAAGAGCTTGGTTTTGGAGGGGGTTGTTTGGTAGGGGAAGGGTCGAGGCCCCCTAGCCTCGTTCACGGGACCTTCCAACTGCCGTTTTTCTATAACTCCCACCCTTTTCATACGTTAACCCTCATGCCTGTAGTTGACGCCTCTGCTACCTTTCTTTATTAATTATAATTAAAAAGAAAATAACTTAAAAAAAATATATAAATGGGTAAATAATAACATTCACTTAAAAATTAAATAAATAAATATAGTTGCTTTTTAAATTAAAATGGCGAGATTATCTAGAATTCAAATTTATCATTGGTCTTGCAGTATACTTAGGGTAAGGACTAAATAAAGCCCCAAAATCACATTTTTCGCGCATTCGTTAATTTTAAAATATATTAAGTCAATTATCGTTATCGTATTTATCATCGATTGTTGATCATTTTCGTATGTCGATTGGGGAAATTAATTCAGTTGCTTTAAAAAGTTATCTTTTGCAAGCTTTATTTGAATTATTTGCAACTTTTAAATTTTAATTCCAATATGAAACAATGCTATGGCCTTGTGTTGTTTATTATATGTTGTTTTAATTTTTAAATATATCACATATTATCAATATTTATAATATTTTAAAATTGAACAAGGAATGTATAAAATCATACAAAGTTAATTATATTTACATTAATAATTAAATTATTTTTGGTTATAATAATTATATTTTTCACTACTAGGACAAAGGAGAGGATGTGAAGAAAGCAAAGAAGGAGGAAGAAAATGGAGAGGGTGAAAGTTATGAAGAAATCCTTGACGAAGAGGAAGAAGAGGTTGAGGGCGAAGAGGAAGATGATGACCAACTTAGTGAAGGTGACGAAATAGGAGAAGACTTAGGGGATGGAGAAGGTTAATATATATATATATATTTGAAACTTTGTATATTTTATACAGAGTTTATATATATATATATAAACTTTGTATTTTTTATACAAAGTTTATATACATATATATATATAAACTTTGTGTATTATTTTTATTAAATGTTTACATTAAACTTTTTTTAATTTTAGTAGAGAGAATTTAGAAATGTTTTTGTTTTAAATAACTTTAGATGATGAAGAAGAGGATGTGGAGGATGAAGAATCAGCGTAATGTTTCAACGAGTGAGAGAAGAGAGCGTGCGAGGACGAGAGTGAGTGAGAGAGTGTTGTTTAGAGGCGGTCAGAGGGCTCAGAGGCCCGTGTGGGGCTACTCGGTGAAGTCGGACAGTTTACTGTGTAGGCTTAGCACCTGGTCTCGAACCCCTCTTCGCAGCACACACAAGTTTTTATTTAAAAAAAATATACGAACACTTTATTTTAAAAGAAAAGTAAATAATAAATAAATAAAAAAACACATAAGCCTTCGTACGATCTTATTGGCTCATGTTGTTTATTATTATAATTTTTTTTCTTTTGTAACTTTGTATAAAAATAAAAAAGAAAAACAAATAGTTTTTAAGAATTTAAGATATTCTCTCTGGTAAATATATAGAATGAAATTGATGTGACCATTGTATTAATTGATTGAACTGTACAAATATTTAAATAAATTAACTATTAAGCATGGTAATTAATTAAAAAGATATTTAAAATTTGTGTCCGCATGATGAATACACAAAAAACTGGTGATTGGTTTAATTTATTTTGAGTGCTACTTAAAAATATAAATTTCTCCGACAAACGATCAATAAATGAATCATAAATATGGATTTTACTAATTTAGGTGTCAAGTGTGTGTGTTCATAATGTTAATATATACATAAACATATATATGTAAACAAATGGAAATATATATATATTTATGTATGTATTTTTTAAGACCAAGCATTTCACATCTGTTGACTAGAATGTTTTTTTTATCTCATTCCATAGAATTTTGTTTTATTTTATTTTTATTACTACTCAAGTTTATAATAAGTTCCACGCGTAGAATTTCAGTTTTCTAAAAAATTAAATTAAAAAAAAAAAAATAAAACCCATAAAGTACAAGAACTTTGTAGATGTAATCTTGTAATTTTTCTTGGAGTGACTAAAATGTTTAGTTTTTAGTTAAATGTGGTTGTTTGTATTTTTATTAAATCCTAGTTTCATCCATCCAGTAGGCAAAAAAAACAAATTACGTAACTCTAAAGCACTTACCCCTTGCCATTTTTGCTTTGTTAAATTGCTTTTTTATAAATAATAAATTTTGGCGAGGGGAAACTGTTTTAGTGTATTATTTTTTATTATTATTATTATACAAGAATTTCTGTTTTAATTTTTTTTTTGTTTTTCCGTCCATTTGCTTGCTAACCTTTTCTTTTTTCTTTTTATTTTTATGAAATACAAAAAAAAAAATGAGAAAGAAAAGAATTTTCATAAATAAGCTCAAAGAAGATAATTTTCACATAAATCAACCACTTAATATGTACATCTTAAGCAGTAATTAGTATTTCACAAAAAAAAGGTATGGAGCGAAAGGACTTATGATGCTAAGATTTAAAAAAAATAGCAAAAAAAAAATCATCACAAAAGTGTGATGATTTGATATGAAAAAAAAAAAAGAGTGTAACGTATAAGGGTTGTAATTTATAAGAATTATTTAAGTTATTTTACAGTCTTTAAAATACCACCCTTAATTAACATACAAACTCTTTTGAAGACTGTTTTCTTAGGTAAAAAAATGGCTGAATCAAGTTCTTTTTTTTAAAAAAAATAAATAGTTAAATAATGTTTATTAATGATTTATTCTGAATTTTGTAAAATGAAAATTTAAAAAAATATTTCGTCAGCGTGTTTTTGAAAGGAAAACCCTGATTATCCAGTCCTGTTTTATATCCTCTACACTGACTTCAGAAATTGAAATATACTTGTAATATATAAATATTGTGGGATGTAAATTTTAAGTAAGCGTTATTTCTAAATTTTCCTAAAAAAAAAAAAAAAAGATTTAAATATAATATTTTAAGAATTGTTTTATTAATTACACCCAAAATCCATATCAACTTTTGCAGGCGGACGATGAATTATTTAGTCTGCAATGAATAAATAGGAACAATAATAGCGACAAGAGGAACAGCAGAAAAAAAATAAATGGTTGGTATCTTGGAAAATCTTTGGCATATGGCAGTAATGTAAAAATGATTGAATAACATGTTTTTGTAGATTATTTGTACTTTGGTGAAAAAATAATACATGCTTGTGATATGGTTTTTAAACCGAACTTCTATTTTTATTGTAGTTTTCTTTATCAGTCTGGTTTTTAGATTTTTCGTAAGTTTCCGCAATTTTAGTACTACACTATTTTATCTTCCATTTCAACCTTCTTCATAGTCTATTTCCGTTTAGGATTTTTTTTTGTGGATCACTCATTCTATCATCGGTTGTGGTGTGAAACATACGACATTAAGCAGTAAATACTATCTAAATTTTCAGAGTGTATCAACTAAATTTAGTCTTATGTTTTGACAAAACATGTGCGAACGCCCGAAACCGGTCGATGACCACAAAAAGAAGCTGGCAGGCTGTCACGGAAAATACGCCCGAAAGGAATGGATGACCACAAAAAGAAGTTTAGAGGCTGTCACGGAATATCTCGAGATGCTTCCCAGCTCAGCGGAACCAGCTACAACTATCAAATTGTCAAACTCTGAATAAATTAAATTACTATACTCTGGCGCAGCCAAATAGGCATATTGTGCACCCCTAATGGTCTCATTATGATTTTGAGGGCTTTCACAACTAGATCTTTTTGCGTTACTCCAGATCGTAGAGTACGAAAAATTTCGTATCGCAATTTAGTTATTGCAAATTCGAGAAACAAATGTTTTCTGTGCAAATAGCGTTAAGGAAAAAAGTTGCCCTAGTTTTATTGAAAAAATAAAAACTTGGAAATCGAAACCTTTGAAGAAATATAACGTCACAGTTCGTCAAGACCCCAAAAATAATTATATATAGACTGTTATAACAGAAGTGAGAGAACGATGAATGAGTGTTATTAGACTCAAGATTTGCAGTGGAAGAAATCTAGAATGAAACTCACACGACTTTCTCTTACTACTGAAATGTCAAATTTTCTTCACACTTATAATATTCTGTTTAGTGTTCAAAACCGTCGGCATTTTTCTGGAGAAATTGGTGTAGCTTTTGAAATTGCCTGGCAATTTATGTATGAAAACCTTTGTCTAACGGAGTACAAAAGTAGAAGAAAAATTTCTTTGTTTTCCCAGCAGCCTATTTCTGCCTTTCAAAATACTAATCCAAAATGTATATATTTAAACAAATATTAATGTGTTAGTACGTACTGAGGTAATTTCGATTTTAGTCGTCGTCGAGTTAGTTTTCTGTCCGAGTGTCTATTCCAGCGTCTGTACTTTGTAAGTTGTCTAACAATCCATACGTTGTTCTGTCTAGGAAGTCTTTGATGTTGAGATTTCTAGTTCCCAAGGTATTAGGCAGTACTTTATTCTGGAATACCTGCAATTTTTTCAATGAGTTCTGCTAGCTCCCATCCATTGTGGGCAGGCGCGAGTCAGTAAAGCTCTTAAGTATTGAAATATAAAGAAGTCTAGAACATAGTGGTTTTAATGGCATCTGTATGTTAATTAGTGAATAGAACTGTCTAAGATTTAGGAAACTTGTCTTAATTTTTGTGTTATATGTTGAGGCTAGGTTAGTATTGTGTCCAGTTGTAAACCAAGATATTTTAAGGTTTCCTTAGTTTTCTTCCATTCTATGTCGTTCTTGTTAATTTTTAGAGTTTTGGCTGCAAGCATTCTACAAAAGGACAAAATTTTTCCCTGTGTCTAGCTTCCAGATGTGAAACCAGTCTTGTTATTTTGTCTAATGATTTTTGTAAATTGCTTTTAGGTATAGCTTCAGCAAGTTTGTGATATCTTGAAAGAAGGAGGGTGTAATCTGCGTAAGTGGCAAGAACAGAAGTATTGAATGTAGGAATGTCGTTGGAATTGAAGTATGGAATGTCCTTGTGTAAACTATAAGCAGGATAATAGAGCTAACTACAGAGCATTGAGGAATACCGGCCTGATACTTCGTCGAGTGCTGAAGGTCGAATTTACTCTTATTACTATTTGTCTTTGGGGAGGGACCAAACCCTACGCTATCCAAAGCCCCCACTGGGCTCATATAACTACCCCAAGAAAAACAACCAGGATCCAACCAGATGCCTGAGAGAGCTCAGAGAAAAAAACGTCTAACGTAAACAACGTCTAACTAATGGCCTTGTCCGGATCCCCGGTGAGCATTTTGGACTGCCGAAAACCAACTGAGCTCATCCATAAGGATAAGTGCTGAGAAGCTGTCCATGTCTGGAAGCCTGACAGACATGTGCCAGAAGACACGCCAACAGCAGGCTAGGGACCAATAAAAGGGAGAGAGGCGCCTACCGAATTTACTCTTACTACAAATGTTCTGTCCTGGAGAAATGAGGTTAGTGTTGCTTGTAAATAAAGAGGGGTTTGGATTTAGTCTAGTTTGAAGAGAAGTCCATCATGCCATAGTGTCGAATGCTGAAGCAATGACGTCTGGTGAAACGACAGTCGAATATTGTTTTTGTTCAATCCAGTCACTATTTGTACGGTTATTCGTTGTAATTGTTGAGTTGTTGAATAATATTTTCGAAATTCAAACTGAAGGGAAGGTATAATTACTTATATATTCAGTCAGATGTCTGTAGTCGCGCCTTTATGTTTTTTCGAATACTTTTGAGAGGGTAGGAAGAAGACTTATTGGTCAATAGCTAGAAAGCTCATATTTCGGTTTTCCTGCTTGATGGAAAATATAACCCCTGCGTTTTTCCAGACATTAGGAAAGTATCCGTTAGATAGTGAACAGTTGTTTAAATCCGTTATATATGCTTTTCCTTTGTCAGTCAGGTTTTTTATTTCTACATTTGCAATTAGATCATCTCCAGGAGTACGTTTGTTGGGTAAATATTGTTTTTTTTTTTTTACTTCGTTAGGAGTAATAAGGTATATTTCATATTTCCAAATATAACAAGATCGAATCAAGAAGTTATCGATTAGTTGCTCAGTTTTTTGGGATAGCGCCTGTTTGAAGTTCTGGATGCGCTGCCGCCGAGTTGACGCCGTCTACTGGAACAGCTATCAAACTGCCAACAGGAGGCTCAAAACACAAGAACCGATCCCCAACACGCATAAGAGACTGCAACAGCAATATAACATTGGGGAATCCCAACCTGCCCTGATTCAGGAATATCACTCGGTCTATGACATGCTACCTGAAGCATACCTACAACTTTGTGACCAACAAGTTAATAAAGCGGCTTCCCTGGATAGTGAGCTCCGTGTATGCGCTTTACCAACTATTTACTCGCGTTTCCCGGAGGATACATGGTTGCACATATACACAGATGGTTCCTCAAACCCGGGAAGCTGTGAGACCGGGGCAGGATACTGGAGCAGCATTATTACTGGCCAACACGTCTCTTTGTCAAGCCGTCTTTCTTGTGGATTCGCAAGCGGCAATTATTGCCGTCTGCGGAAACGCCCAGCCATGTGCCTGCGTGTTACTCGCTGCAGTTAAATCACAAAGGTTTCAACGTGAGGATGCAGAGGGTTTCCAGTTACGTCAGGCTGGAAGGGAATGAGAAGGCGGATATTCTGGCTAAAAGGGGTGCGAATGAGGAGCAAAATGCCCAGTTGAAAGCACCCTTAAGTCAGACAAAGGGCGAATCGAGTTGGCGATTAAGCGCAGCAGCGCCGAGCGATAAAGGGCCCTTGCAGAAGGTAAGAAATGGCAGCAGTTGGCAGAAAGAGCTCTTCCCCACAACTTGTCTCGCGATGTAGCAGTTGCAGCTTTTCGTCTGGTCCCGGCCACAACTATCTGCAAGCTCACTTATACAGGATTGGCGTGGTTGAAAATGACCAGTGACCACTATGCCAGGAAGGGAAAATGGATGCAGAACACCCGGAAGTTTGCGCAGTCTTAAAGGATGTCCGCGACTCCGCTTACCAGTGTGGTTCGGCAATGCAGCAGCGTACGCGTGTACATTGGGCAGCACGACACCGTATGGCAACGCTGCCACGGGTGGCGTTGGATAAAAAAAAAAGTTTTTTAGTTAGGAATGTTTCTCTTCTGGAATATGTTCTCTAAATGGTCTTTAAGAATTCTGATTTTTCCTATCAGATATAGCCAGTCGAAGTGCGTTGAATAGAGCGGCAACGATGAATTTTGCTGTTATTCGTTTTGTTGCTCTCCAAAGGACTGTATTGTTAGGCCTAATTGTAAGTAGGTATTCCTTATACATATCAGTTCTAGTTGGTCTAATGCCCTTTTGATTGTTTCTATAGTCTGTTATATAAAGTTTTGTGTCCTTGATTTCTGCTCCATTGTCAAATATTTCTGTGCCTGTGTTTGTCATGGATTAACTAACTGTATTATATGTTTATCGTCTTGTAATCGTGGTCTTGGATCGTTGCATGTCTCGTAAGTCGCATCTCAATCAAGTTTTCCTGTAATCAACCTTGAGAGATGTGGCTATACGAGAATTTTTCCTGCAGGTAGAATAGAATAGTAGCGGAGGGGGGGGAGCCTCATTCCACTGCGACCTACAAGTCGAGGCCTATTGTGGATCCCCTTAAGTTACAGAACAGCCCCAGTTTTGCCCTCCTAATCAATCCTAGCAAAGCTGAGAGCGGCTCCGTCATGAAGCTTCCAGGTTCGAGATTGCCCGTCCCCAATTGAAGAAACCTAATCCTCGCCAGGCCGGCGCACTCACAAAGGATGTGCGCCGGGGTCTCCTCCTCTACCTTGCAGAATCGGCATACCGCACTATCCGCAAGTTGTAGGTGGTGCATGTGTCTATTCAGCCTACAATGCCCTGTTAGTAGACCCACAATTAACCTTATATCCCTTCGGGTCTGGCTCAGTAGGTCTTTGGTAAATTTAGGCAAATGTCTTTTAATGAAGAACTTTGCCTGCCTCTGTCCTGGTGTTCCCTCCCACCAACGCAGACGCTGATCTTCTATCCACCCCCCTGATAGAAGTTTGAATGAGGCTCCTGGACAAGCCGCAGAAGGGTTCGGGTCCTATGAAGGTATCCTGCGAGCCCTCCCTCGCTAGGGCATCCGCCCTCTCATTGCCCAGGAACCCCGCATGTCCCGGTACTCAGGCGAGTGTCAGTTTATTCCGAGTACCCACCTCGGTGGGGCAAGTAGGCAGTCCCACACCAGTCTTGAGACTATTTGGTGTGAGGAAAGTGCCTTCGGAGTATATGGCCACTCTTCTACCCACTATCCTTTGCCTTATAATCTCCCTAGCGCAGAGTTGTAACGCCACGACTTCAGCCTGAAAGACCGTGGCTACTTCCCTAGGCTGGCCTTAATTTTAACTTTAGGCCTGCCCCCGTAGACCCCAGCTCCGACCCCAGTCGGAGTTTTGGATCCATCTGTGTACCAGATCGAGTTACCGAACAGGGGTGGGTCACAGCCCCATTCGCCTCTGCTCGGTATAACAATATGGAAGTTCCTTTCGAAGAAATTCTTAGGAACCATCCTATCCGTTGGCATCCCCAGAAGATAGTCCGCCTTGATTTCCTCGATCAACCTCTGGTTGTTACGATCATGCCTAGAGGTGATGGGAGGCGGCCCCTGCAGGAGCCTATGTATTCCCATACTGGCTTCGCCTAGAACGAGAATGTGTAATGGTGGCAGATGAGGAGGACTTCCAACGCCGCAGTCGGGGTGGTCCTCATGGCCCCCGTGGAACCCAGGCATGCCCGCCTTTCGATCCCACCAAGCCTTTCCACCGCCCCCTTCTGCAGCGTTTTGGTCCACCAAACTACCGACCCATATGTAACCATGGGTCTGATGATCCTGGTGTAGATCCATAGTGACAAACTTGGGCGCAAGCCCCAGTTTCTCCCACAAAGCCGTCTGCACCTATTAAATGACGCATCGGCTCTGTGAGAAATTTTGTCAATGTGTTGATTCCAAGTGAGTCTTCGGTCGAAAGTAACACCAAGGTACTTAGCCTCCGTCGCAAATGGAATCAGGGCGTGCCCAAGTAATGGAGGCCTAAGGCCTTCCAACTTGTGGCGCAATGTGAAAGGAACTATTATGGCTTTGTGGGGGTTTATGGACAAGTCCTCCTCCCTACACCAGTTCCTAACCATGTTTAGAGCTGCTTGCACCCGCTCTGCAATCGTAGTAGGGTATTTGCCTCTTACCACGATCGCCAAATCATCTGCGTAGCCTAGACAGTCAAAGCCATCCGCAGATAGTTGGTGGAGGAGGTCATCAACGACCAAAGTCCACATCAGAGGGGACAAAACCCCTCCCTGTGGACACCCCCTCCCTACTTTTACCCTAAGGGTGGTCTGGCCTATTGTCGAAATGTTAATTCGATTACTTAGGCCAGACTCCATCCAGCCGCATAACACTGCTGGTACTCCTCTTTTATGGAGAGAGTTGATGACCGAGGTGCGCGAGACATTATTGAATGCGCCCTCAATGTCCAAAAAGGTGGCTACCGCAATTTCCTTATCCTCCAAGGATTTTGATAGCAGCCTGTTAAGATTATCCAGTGCGGCCTCAGCCGACCTACCTGGTTGATAAGCGTATTGGCGGGCACTTAGGGGGTTTACACACAAGACCTCATCCCTAATATATCTGTCCACCAACCTTTCCAGAGCTTAGCTCAGGAAAGAGGTTAGGCTAATCGGTCTATACGAGCCTGGCGTAAGGTCAGACACTCTACCCACCTTAGGGAGGTAGAGCACCTTGACCTCACGCCACGGTACCGGCGTATATCTTCGGGCTATGCAATCCCTAAAGATTCTACACAGGTATGGTAAAAGAATATCTAGTCCTTTCTGTAGAAAGACCGTGTAAATCCCATCCGTCCCAGGAGATTTGAAAGGTAGGGATTTGTTGATGGCCCACCTGACTTTGCTTGGCCTTGTTATGAGAGTGGCGAGTTTCCAGTCCTCTGGGGATGGTCTAATGAGCCTATCCCCAGGGATCCCCGCCACCTCTGGGCCTGCAAGTCGGGATGAGCCTGGAAAGTGCGTCTCCGCGAGGAGCTCTAAGCTTTCCTCTTCGGAGACAGTGAAGGTTCCATCCCCCTTTCGGAGGAACCCCACTTCCTTCGCAGTACCGTCTTTGGCCAACGCTCTGTGGATTCTGGCGCACGAGGGTGAGTCCTCAATCTCCTCGCAAAACCGCCTCCACGAACGTCTTTTGGCCTTCCTAATTTCTTTATTGTACTGCGTGAGGGCATTCCGATAGACGGTCCAGTTCTGGGTAACTTTGGCCCTGTTGAACAGTTTTCTCACCTCGGCCCTCAGTTTCTTGAGGTGATTGTTCCACCAGACCGTCTTTCCTCTCTGTGGTCTTGACCTTACCAGACAGTTTTGTTGGAAGACAGTGGCTATCGCCTCCTGCACCTCCTCTACCGTCCGCTCAAGACCCTCTACCCCTTCTCATCAGAGATTCCCTGTGCTACTCTATTCTTGAGGGAATCCACAAATCCTTCCCAGTCGGTCTCCCGAGGGTTCCGGAATGTTATCTGCTGCAGCGGGGTGGTGAACCTGATGTGCCTGTGGTCGGAGCAAGATGGTTCCGAAAACACATGCCAGTTCGTGATGTCATCACTCAGCCTATAGGTGGTCAGGGTCAAATCCAGCACCTCTCTCCTGGCCACCGTAACGAAAGTGGGTTCCTTACCTACATTAGAGATTAGTAACCCTTTACCATAAATAAAATCCAAAAGGGACTTACCTCTGCTGTTGCAGTTGCTGCTCCCCATGCTGGATGGTGTGCGTTGGCATCACATCCCACGAAGAGCGGGAGATTCTTCGCCTCACAGAAGTCGACGATCTCTCCCATCAGGTCCGGCGGGCAAGACTGGTCCTCACCGGGAAAGTAGGCGGAGCAGGCCACCAGTCTCCTGATTCCACCTTCGGTCCGTGCCGACATGATTGCCGTAAGAAAATCGCCAGAGCAAAGTGCTGGCAGCAAGTTACCATCAATCTGATTATTAAGGACTATACAGGCTCTGGGTTTCCCAGAGCCCTTTCAGTATAACACCTTACCTTGGAATGGGCGAATGCCTCTGACTTCCTCGGCCACGAGCCACGGCTCCTGCACCAGAGCGATATGTAGTCACTCCGATTCAAACCTCCTGCACAAGAGGAGCGTGGCTGAGGCCTTGGCGTGATGGAGGTTGATTTGCAGGACCCGTAGCCCCATCCTAAGATGTAGTAGGGGGTCGGGAAGGCGAGCTAGGCTCGTCCCCCCGCCGCACTTCGGCATCCTCGGGCGCCAGACACCGCTGAGGCGGATCGCCCCAACTCCTTTCTCCTCGCCTCGTTTATCCTTGGTTCGGAACTTCAGCCTGCCGAACCCTAGAATGGAGCCATGTCTAGACTCCTCAGGATTTCCAGGGACCCTTTCCCATGGAGAAAGTGAAGAGCTGGCCCTTGCTCTCCGGAACACACCCTATAACCGTCCACAAGCCGGGGTTGAGGCCCTGGTTGCCAAACCTCAAGAGGCTGACACCCTCTCTGCCGTCACCGGCTTGCCATCCTCATGGGGTACAAAGACCGAGCACGTCACCGGCTTCGGGACCTCGTCCCGCACCAGGACCCTGAGGGCAGCGCCTTCCCAGGGACGCAGCGAAGGAACGACCTCCGTCACCCAGGACGCACTCTCCTTGTATGTGCAGGTAAGCAGGAGAAACCCTGCTTTATGGGTGCATTTAAGAAAACGCACCTGACGGTCCTCCGTGGAGGCCGCCATGGTGGACAGCAGGGATTTTTGGATGGCTTTCAGCCTATCCGGCTCCAACTGCGTGTCCGGGTAATCGGCCGCGGCAATCGCGACCTTCTCCGGGGACAAAGCCTCCCCATAAGTACGAGGTCTCGCCCTCTTCGTCGGCCGCGATGCTTTCGGGGTACTTTCCTCCGAACGCGGCCTTTTTCCGGCCTGAGCCTTTTCTTCCTGTTGCCGGACAAGGTTCTCCCTGATTATGGATCGTCTTGCGACTACCAAATCAGTGCCCTGACCGACTAACCTTTGCACCCGCCTGTTGGACGCGCCTGACAGACGGACTGCAAGAATGTCCATATCGGACATCACATCAACCTCCTCTAGAGATAGCGCCCTTAGGGTTCTCCGGGGAGGCTGTGTAGTGACCTCGGACGCGGAGGCATCCGCCCGCTCGTCCGAAGGTCTTTGTTTTAAGTTAAAATTGTGTTGCTGCTCCATGTTGTTCCCCCGAGTAGCTGGGGAAGTGAAGTCCACCCGGTGAGAGCCCCGCAATGACCGGGTAAGGCTACTTACTCTGGGAGGGCGCCTGGTATCCCAGAGGCTCAGTAACGACCCCGGGATTAGGCTCCGGAACCATCCTATAGGCACGGATCGCATAACACCGTAGGATTGAGCCGGGTATAGAGGCAGGGTAGGGTGGTCAGGGATCTAACAGGAGGGTGAGACATAAAACAGGAGGCCAACGGGGGGTGATCGTTGACCCGCCAGAGCCCTAGTTAGCCGTGACACTGGAGAAACCCTGGTGCCACGTTGCCCGGCCCCCACGATGTGGGCGTTAGGGTTGGCTCGCTGCTCCACTGGAATCGCCGAGGCTTTCCACCAGTGTAACAACATTTGGGGGCTTTCCTGCAGGTAACAATTAGAACGTGGAGATGGTCTGAGTGAAGGTCCACTAAGACAATCTGATTCAATAAGGTATTCAAATTTTGTATAAGGCTTATGTCTAGAATGCCTGGGGAATATTTTTTCTGGCTTGGAAAGAATGTTGGATGCATGTATTAAGATGCGTAGATCTGTTGTAGACTAGTAGTCAACGTCCAGTGGCGTTTGCACTTCTGCATACCCATATCGTATGTTTACTGTTGAGATCTCCTAGCAATATCGTATAATTTGCTGAAAAGGAGTCCTGTAGAACTTGGCTCTTGAACTAAAAATTTGATTTGAAGTTAGCACATAGGATATGCATTGTCCATAGGTAATTGTCGTGAATATAGAAATACACCGACACGCTCAAGAGATTGCAGCTTAAATAAATGGAGGCAGTGAGTTATGCTTCAGAGTGCGCTTTTTGAGAATTGCAACGCCGCCTGATGCATGGTCGATAAATCTATATCGTTTATGCTTGATATCCTGGAATTCTAAATGTGTCTGTTGGAGTAAAATGTGTTTCTGTAACGCAAACTACATTGATTTGATATTTTCTCAGGGACTCGCAAAAAGAAGAAGCTTTAGCTTTTAGATAGTTTGCGTTCCAATTGATTAATCTGATGTTGTCTGTGGATGAATGACTACGGTTGAGCATTGTTGTAGGCTTATGATTAAATTTTTGAGGAATGATGTAATATGCAGAATGAAGGGGAGGATTATTTAAATTATGAGGTTGCTGAGTTTCTGTAAGCGGTGTATTCATGGTGGATTCTGGTCGCATTCTTACTGTCCAAACTAGGGTGTTCTCTCAGGTTTTTCCTGTTCCATTTCTGTTTTTGGTAGGGATGACTCTGGGTTGTAGTCGTAGGAAGTTTTGCCTTCTATTTGGGTAATACTGGATGGTCACGTTTTCGAGTTCCAAGTTTCTTTTGTAAGAACTGTGGACCTTTGAAAAACTGTAAAAATTCTGACTTTTAAAAAATTTGTCAGTTAGAACTGTTAGTATTGTAAGAGGGAGTCTACAAATTTCACAATAGATTTTTTTTTTTTTATTCAGGGGTGGATCCTCAAAACATATATTTCTCAATTTAAATATTGTCATATATTTCTCTATATGTCAATAAATTGTCATGTATTTCTGAATTTAGAAAATCTGTACCTTTTTTGTCCTTTGCTTTGGGTTGTGCTGAACACTTCATAGGACTTCAAAACACATCATTACGGTGAAAACGGATTTCGAATATGTCACACTTTGTCATGAATACAGTACTTAGTCAAGGTTGAAAAGATAAAAAATAAAGTGTAGGATTATTAAAACAGAAAGCATTAAAAGATATACATATGAATAATAATTTATTTCTCTTATAACTATTTGGTAGGTCCAACTTTTTACTTTCTAGATTAAAAGACATGCTTGTAAAAATGTTGGTAGTTGAGGACTAAAAATAGCTTTGATGGAAAATGATTAAAGTTATATTAAATTGAAAAGTATTAATATGATTTGGAAGCTACTCAACGAAGAGGAATCTGGAATTATCCAATTTCCCCTGTCAGGGCGGGGCCGTTTTTTTTTTTTTAATTGAATAAACAGCTCATTTGATTACTTCTTTTTATTGCTTGAAATAAAGAAAAAAAAAATCTGGTTTGTTTACAGAGAAGGCAAAAAAAAGTTAATAAATAAGTACAATATTGCTTATTCACATCGCATAACCTTTCTATAACCTGACACAACTAAAACGGTACAAATATTATGTCGGTAAATCAAGCTAATTACATATAACTGTAAGGAGAATCCTTCACGCTGGGTTAATTGTGGTCTTATTTTTTAATCCTTTGTATCTTTATTCATTAACTTATATTACTTGAAGAGGATGACTTTATATCATTTTGGCAACTGTTTGGCATTGGTTTACATACCGTTTCATATCACCTACAAATATTCTGGGCTGTATGTAATGGTACCAAGTTTATTTTACTTACTATTTAATTCATTATTCCACTATTGAAGTTAGATACTAACGTACAGATCTGAATATGGAGCCTTCTGGAAATGTGTTCAAGCCGGTGGAATATACGTTCTTACCCAGCTTTGTAAAATGTTATTATTAGCAACATTTTTCCCAACTACTGAATCGAATATGCATGGTCAAATTGACATGTTCGGAGTGAGTACTTAAATTTTATATAGATAAGGACGGGTATGTTTGTTAATATGTTCAACTTGACTGATCTACATATGAAAGTGAACATAATCGTACATTTTTTCTAGGAATGGTTAAAGGCTACTGTTGATTTAGCAGATCTTGCTGGTCTGTATCTAGTCTTAGCAGGTATACCAGGGAAAGGCCATGCAAAACTTCTTACTGCTGGTCTTGGCTGGGCAGGTGCTGAAGCAGTACTAACTAGATTTTTACCTTTATGGGTTGGTGCCAGAGGAGCCGAATTTCATTGGAAGTACATTCAGAAAAGTTTAGAATCAAATATAAATTTAGTAAGTATAAATAAGTTATCGATTAATAATTTTTCCTTGCAGAAGAGTACTTTATTTTGTAATTTTTTCAGG
Organism: Triatoma infestans; assembly: GCA_011037195.1. Lineage (NCBI taxonomy): Eukaryota > Metazoa > Arthropoda > Insecta > Hemiptera > Reduviidae > Triatoma > Triatoma infestans. The sequence goes on along the minus strand of JAAEAF010004422.1, from coordinate 67,043 downwards.
TTCAACATATTACCACAAGTACCTTAGTTTGGTTATGGTCACGACATGATCTAACTAGATCTGCTGTACCAGTAGTATCTGTTATGCTTCTCCTATCATCTTATCGTGGATTAATTGTGGATTTAGCCATTTCTAGCAGTGTTAACACTTGGATGATATTGGCAATTCGCGCAATTTATACTTTGTGTTTATCACTTACCACTCTGAAAATATATGCTGGCATTGCAGCTAGCATTGGCATTTTTTAATTTTTTGTTTAAGGATTAAATTCTAATATTGATTCCAAGTTTAAACTGCATTAAGAGAGCTTCTTCTTGGTTATCTAAGAACTTTAATTTTCTCTTTCTAGTCTAATATACAATTCACATCTAAAGTCATTTTAAATTATAATTTTTCGCCTTGTGATAATCTGTAAAAAAAGTGGAAACTCGATTTCTGAATAAATGCATTTTCTCATTCTAGGATATTTTTTCGGTATCCGATATTTATTCATTGTTTTAGAATCTTACTTCTGCCTCATTAAAAGTTTAAACAAAATAAATTCTGATAAACTGAGTAACTGCTAATAAACTAACTTTTTATGTAATCATTGCAATTAACTGTACCTGTTAAACAATAAGGTAAAAGAACAATGTATTTCTAGATGGTTTAATGGGAATTTGAAATGTATAAGTTAGCCATTATTGTTTTTTTTTATTCATGTTTCTGTATTTTGTACAGATATTGATGTTCTAACAGTTTTTGTTGTTAAGATATAAAACTTTTTTGTATATGTTTCCAATTTTTCATATTTTCGAATAAAAAAAATAATAGAAAATCGTAGCAGAATTTCCTTTTATAGAAATAACTAGCAAATATGGTTGCAATAAGATGAGAAAAAAATGTATAAGTTCGGGCGTTTTACATTAGCCATTCTCTTTCTTTCCAAATACATTATATACGAAAATGTGGATGGGACCTCGATGTTAATAAAATCCACAAATGTAGTGCGTGACAAAATCTTAAAAGTTTAGGTCAACTCTTTCTAACAGAATTTGAAAGCCTTACTCTGACGATGGATGAGAATCCGAAACAACAGCTGGGAACAACAGACATGAATATGAATGTGATGGCCGTTTTTTTTTGTTTTTTGCATTCGGCCTCTTAGATATTGGTCAAACTGATTATGATTGCTCACCTTTTCTACACTTCTAAGCATAAGTAAGTGTTTAGCGCTCTGGACTCCCAAGCCGAGATCCCATCCTAGGTTCGAGTCCAGCAATGCTGCCCTTATATTTGCTCTTCCGGTGATGGACAGAGTTGTCTATAACGAGAGAACACTGCCTAGGGGCCGGCAGTCTCTGAGAAAGCTCTGGGCACTAATGACCACTTTTAATTAAAAAAAAAAAAAGAAGCTAATAGGTAAATGGAACCTAACAGGCTGGGAAAGATCAGCCTCTTAGCCTGTTCTCTCGTTTTCATGGTTTTCTTCCGGATAACCGATATTGCAAAAAACCGGATGCAAAAAAGATATTGCATTTCTTTTTTAACATAAGAAAAAATAGCACTTCAGAGGTAGATAGCCGGAGCTTTCGTAAAATCCGACAAAACTTCCAGTCCTTTTCAATTCCCCCAATAAAGATTGAAATCTACATTATATGTACATCACATATTACGCAGATGTAAGATTTCGGCTTAAAGGGGTAATTATTTTTTTTATTTTAACTCAGTGTTGTAATCTATACGTTAAGTTTTGAATGAAAGAAGGCAAGATATTTTCATCCAGTTAATTCAATTTGATTTGGAGGGGTGTAAAGATCATCAATTTTTTTAATGCTTTGAAAATTAAAAAATTCTTCAGCTTACTATGAATCTGAAAAATATTAACATGAACATAATTGTTTTTCCTCAGCAAAAAAAAATTTCTTTTTTAGCAATTCAATGTATCTGGTGGTTGCAACACTGCAATCCGTGCAATATCTCACTGCGACACTAGTGAGTAAAAATCGAATCATGAATCCTTCATCATATTCGTATGGATTCATCAGTGTTGCACCTTACGTTTAAGAATATCAGGTGTTACAGTGGAATGGGTCAAGTGAGGTTCTTTATTATAAAATATAAAGGTGGAATAAAGAAATAGTATAACTAACAATAATATGCTTGTTATGTATCCTAATACTAAAAGATGTGAAACATTGTAACAGTGTAAGTACTAATTAACAAAACAAAACAAAATATTTATATGGACAATATTCAGTATACCTTGTTTATTCCTTCTTTTTTTGAGAAAACTATCATTGCCGATGTAGATGCGCTAAAGTGGCTAATTTTGTGGTTTTCTAATGATAACCCCTTTGACGCCATGACTATTGAATTTTGCGACTTAAATTTTATAAACAGATTTGAATGAAAGCCAAAAACTTTGGTATATTATATTTCGCCTTACTCACTTTTTTAAATGTGAATTCACTCCTGTCATCATCGATGTAATAAAGATATTTAATTGAAATATGTAAATTACCCGACAAAATCTAGCTACTTAAATTCCTATTTTGTATTTTTTTTATAAAATATTTACAACAAACTTAGATTTATAATTTCCACTCGCATAAGACAAGCAATATATATTTTTTTTCCTTGATGTGTTAAATTTACAAGAGATAGGCTCTGATGCAATTTCTTTTTAATAAATTTTACATTTAATATGTCAGAATCATGTGTTAATATGTTAGTTGCGTGGGAAACTAAAGCAAGAGAGTTTCTTTTCGCAGTAAATAATATCAGTAACTTTATATGCATAGATTACAAGCAATAGTATGTTACCTTGATTAGTGGTATATTTTCTTTTTATATTTGTTTTATGGAATAGCAATTTTTGACTATTTTTTTTTTGGAATAAGTTGCATTGTTTTAATACAAACAACAAATTTTCTTTAAAAGTAAAGTATATGTTGATTATGCTATTTTTATTGAGTGATAGAAGGTCAAATTGCTAACGTTATATTCAGGAAAAGGTATACAAAGAAAATTATATATTGTCTAAACTGTGACAAATTTGCAAATTTCAAAAGTTATACTTTTTTAATGAAGGCCCGGTAAATTACGGTTAGTTAACATGTTTTTTGGTAGATTTTTCTATAATTAAATGATTGTTACCAGTATTTTATTAATATTTTCAATAAGAGTAAATTTTCTCGTTTAATAAAAAATTTATACGTATCCTCTTTTGTAAAAGCTCGTACTTTGCTAAGAAGTATATTTCTTAATTTGTAAATGAACAATTTCGGAATATAAGTGTGCGATTCTAATTGATGATTTTAAGCCTAGCCTGGATTTAATTGAATATCTAAAATTATTGTAAATGATTAAATATGATCTTATTTTCCAGAAAAATGACATGAAATCTAGAAAATGGAAAATAACAACGATAAATCCGAGACCGAGGGATCAAACCCAGAAGTCCAATATCCAACCAATTCACCACAAGCTGTAAGTGAAGAAGGCAACCATTCTCCAATTACCACCAATGTAGTAGATAATGGTGGAGTTGACAATTCCTTGGAAGAACGTAATACCGATTCTCTTAATGATTCCATCGATTCTGAAAGAAGTGGTGAAAATGTATATGGACGCAATAGACAAAGACGTCCTCGGATAACGTTACATTTTAATGATGATATGGCTACCGATCGAACGGACAATGCAATTGAAGAAATTGACCAACCATCTTCAGATGATGATGTAAGTCAGCCAAAAGATTTTGTTGTAATTATTATTTGTTTATGAAGTATCAAAAAGCCTGCATCTGATAATGAAATGAAAGCCAATTAGAAATACCCTACAAGTTTCTTAATATAATTATTCCAAATTATTCTGCTTTGCCTTTCAAAATTTTTTTAAATAGAGAATTTCATTAAGGCAGTCATTTTACTGATGCTTGGCTTGTAAGACAGATTATTGCATATTGACATGCTGAAAGGCAAGTGGGATTGGAAATTTTTTTGGAATATTCAGTTTGGCAGTGAATTCAACAAGTTGGTCCCCAAAAATACTTCTACTATTATTTAACCGTGTCTACTAGGAGTTTGACATGGGAACTGATTGCGACATGTGGTCTGTGGAAGATTCAAGTTCGGATTCACCTGAGAGGAGTAAGACCCCAAATACAGTCGTCGCTGCAGCACATGTGAAGTCCCTCATCTCAAAGCCCAAACCTGCTCACACGTGGTTTATCTTAAAAGAATTAAGGAGAAGGTGGGTTTCGTTTGATTTTTAAACAGTTTTCGTGTCCTAAGATATAGTGGAATTTTTGTTGGCATAAAAAATAAAGTGGTGAATTCAGAAGTTGTTGAATATTTGTCCTTTTCTAATTTCTGTTTTATCTGTAAACTGTCTAAGGAAAAGAAAAGAGCACAGATTATGTTCTTATGAGATATAATATCTCAACAGCAGGAGCACATCTCCAGTTGGCTAAATTTATGGACCTTCATTCGAGGCCATCCTTAGCTCTATGCTATTCTTTCAATTTTATTATTATTTTTTTTTTAAATGGTTTGCTCTTTACTTTTTTTTTCTCTGTGTAGTTAACGGAGAAGATATTTTCACTACTTCTGCCCAAGTAGTTGTGATGGTCATAATAACAATGTTATTGGGTCACACTAAATTGAAAAAGACTATTGTTACTTAATTTCTAGAAATTAGCTTAATTTTTTAATTTTAAACTTTCAAGTATTGGTGAATTACTTGTTTTAAGATTAAATCAGTTTATTACTTTTTTATAAGTAAAAGAACTTTTTACCTATAATTTATTTGAAGAATCAAGAATAATATATTTATTTATTTTTTTTTTCATTTTCAAAATAGAGAAATTGGTATCAACCGTGTACCTCAGCGTTTTACTGGAAAATATTATGGTTCTCTTCATGCTGTACAGAGATTGGAACTAATGTATAAATTAGAAGAACATACTGGTTGTGTTAACGCTATCAACTTCAATCGAGCAGGTACTCGTTTAGTAAGTGCATCAGATGATAGAAAAGCTGTTGTATGGGATTGGGCCACGGGTAAATGTCTACAAGCTTTTAACACTGGCCATGAGTCAAATGTCTTCCAGGTATTAAAATGTATTTTAAATATTCATGAAGCTTTAATTTATTTACCGCTCTTTATAATACACTTTGTTTTTAGGCGAAATTCCTTTCTTTAATTGGTGAAGAACATATTGTAACGTGCTCTCGTGATGGCCAAGTTAGACTTGCTTTGCAAAATGGAGCTGGTATTTATGACAATACCATAAAACTAGCCCAACATACTAAGGCATGTCATAAACTTTCTTTGCTACCTCATAGTCCTCATACTGTTTTATCCGCTGGTGAGGATTCTACAGTCTTTTCCATCGATATTAGGGAAAGAAAAGCAACGCGGTAATATTCTTATAATTTTGGAATTTAAAGCATTTTTATAACATACTAACTATCATAACCAAACCGTTAAGTAAGTGATAAAAAATTATTCCAGATTAATGCATGTAAAACATGACGAAAAGAAGATACGTTTATACAGCATACATGCGAATCCAATGACTAGTAATGAAATAGTTATTGGTGGTGAAGACGCTTATGTTAGAATATATGATAGAAGAAATATTAAACGAAATGGAATTGCTCCTATTCAATTTAAACCTGCCCAAGATGTGAGTAAACATAAAAAAATAATATTTAATGTAAATTGGTCCGTAAGGAAACTTTTCAAATCTTTCTTGACTCTTGTCCTCCTCTAATGTTTATAATCTTTATAGCTTAGAAAAACAAAATGAAAGTAAAATTCCTTTCCGAATTAATTAATCTGAAAAATTTTCTTTATTTTTTGTTTATTTTTTTGTATTAATATATTCAAAATAAGAATGAATTACATTATAAAAACCAAAATATTATTGATATATTTCTAGATAAAGCCATATTCTGTATATGTAACTTGTGCCGTGTTCAATTACAACGGTACAGAAGTTTTGGGCTCCTACAACGATGACGATATATATCTATTTGATGCCAAAGCTTCCTCCAACTCAGGCAGCCTTCATAAATATGAAGGACATCGGAATTCCCAGACTGGTAAGGGATATAGACTTTTTTTGAAACTTTATCTTATTATAAAAAATACGTCTTGATTATCTTGTTATTACTATTTAATTCCATATCGGCATAAGAAAAAGTAATGGAAATTCTGTTTAGGTGCTTTTAAATTCAAAAATGATACTGTCTCAGATCAGGTGAATGTATCTTTTGTTTTTTATATAAGGTTTATCTACAGTACGCAATTATTCAACCTTCAGGGAAGTAGAAGAAGAAGAAGAAGGAATGACCGTAAAATCGGATACGGTGTGGTTCTCTAAAAAGAGAATTGAGACAACATTACTGCAGGTTAAAACTCGTAGAAAACGCCTGAATGCAGTCTAATAATTGCCTATTTAGTGACCCCATTGTATTACCAGAAAACTGCGGTCGTGATTTTTCTGGCAAAAGATTTTTGCTTAAACTTATTTGCTCTCGGAGAAGATAAGTGCCGCTAATGCTTCACTTGTTATTTTGTCTCATTTTTGTGAAGGAAATCTAGATCATACGCCAAATAAATTATCTTCTTCATTGGCTTCTTTTATGGTAATGGGATTTACATTTAATACGCCTACGAAGCTTAACAATGATTTGGATTAATTAATCTTTCTTCATCATATTCCTCTTTTACGCCGAAGAAGGTAAGATCCATTCCATTCTTTTTATTCAACGGGATGCACTTGACTCTCTAATCCGCACCAGGTCTTCTTTTTTCCTTCAATCCAAATCTTGACACTTTCATCTCACTTCCTTGAAGGTCTATCTTTTGGACTTGCGCTCTCCACTCTTGTACTCCACACCAACGCTACGTTGACAATTCTGCTAATATGTATATTAAACCAAGGCCAAACCACCTCAATATATATACTTCTAGCATTTCTTCTACTGCCTTGACATAGGTTTTCCTTATTGTGTGGCGGATTTTGTTTCATTTGTTTTCTCTTCTTTCTTTCTCAGTAACCGCATTTCCATTGCTTACAACTAATATTAATTTAAAAGTGGGAAGAAAGCATAAGAAAAAATCCTTGATTTAAGAAAAGGATCAATTTATTGGCATCTTATTTTTCAATTCTCTTTTATTAAAAAATAAATGATAATAAGACTTTAACACAACTTCAGCCTCAGACTTATCCATCTTATAGAGGAACTGCAGAATGAAATTGCTTACATACCAGTTGTCAGCGAATAATACAGCTTCGAAGAAGAAGAAGAAGAACTTACTTCCGATATGCTATGCGTCGCTCTTTCTGCTAATTCAACGGTTTCATTCTTTCCAGAAAAGGGTTATCAGTGCACGCATAAACCTGGATTTAGTTTTTGAAATAGTAGGACTTGCGCAATGTGGAAAACTTCCTATAAATATTGTTATTAGTTACAGGTTAATTACTTCATTATTATTATTTCTTATTGTTTCAGTTAAAGGAGTGAATTTTTTTGGTCCACGTAGTGAATTTGTAATTTCTGGCTCAGATTGTGGTAATATTTACATTTGGGATAAGAAAACTGAAGCAATTGTACAGTGGATGAGAGGTGATGAAGACGGTGTTGTAAGTGTTATCTTTATTAGTCACGCATATAATAAAAAAAAAAAAAAATTGTTTAGTTTTAATTGTATAGTTGAATAAATTGTTTTGATATATATATATATATGTATATTTTAGATCAATTGCCTTGAACCGCATCCCTGGATACCAGTTCTAGCAACTAGCGGTTTGGATTCAGATATTAAAATTTGGATTCCTTCTTGCGAACAAGATCCAAAAATGGAAGGTTTACAAGAGGTTTGAAACAAATTAGCTACATTTAATCTCATAGTTTTTAAATATAAAAATGTATTTTATTAATTTATAATTAATAAATTATTAAAATTAATAATTAATAATTAATAAATTATTAAAATTAATAATTAATAAATTAATAATTTTATTTTATAATTAAAAATTTATATTATTAATTTTGTTTGTAAATTTTCAGACCTTGTTAAAAAATATTAGAAATAAGGAAACAAGAAGAAATTTTGGACCTTCTAGAGAGCCATTTAATGAAGTTCTTATTTTAGGAAGGTGGATGAGACATTTACGTTATTTGGAACAAGCACGACGAGGGGTGGGTGCATTTACATTATTCTATTTGGCAATTCTAAATTCATAAATATTGATTTTGTCCGATTTTAATTTTTGTCCTTATTTTGCAAAAAAAAAAAAAAACAAAAACAAAAAAGAATAAGAGATAATTGTTGGAAATGCCCCCATGAGGCGATTTCCTTGCTAGGCGGCGTTTTTTATTGCGTGTGGTAAGCACGCCATTTAGTCCTCAACTTCGCAACCAAGATTTGTTATTAACTGTAGCTCCCCACTTTTCTTCACGCTGCAAAGACTAGCTCTAGCCACAAGATCAACTTGTGATTAGGGAATTTACACAGAAAATCGTTGTCGCCGTTTTCTAGAAATTCACGAAGAACTGAAAAAAAAAACATTCAGTGAAAATCGCATTTCCGGTTGATGGATATTGGCCAAAACATTTGTCTGATGCATTGGTAGTACCTAAACAGAGTACCAAGTTTGAGCTTTTTGTGACATTTCGTTTTTGAGATATTCTGTTAAAAATTAACACACACATATACACACAAACTACCGTTTGCTAAAAACATTTTTTTTTTTCGTACTCAGGAGACTTCAAAACATGTATTTCCGGTGAAAATTCAATTTCAAAAATTTGGCATTATCGCAATACTTCCTGTTACCAGGAGTGAGAAAAAGTAAAAGAGAAGACTTATAATATTCTGCTAAATAATTAATAACAATTGTTCTAATCATTGTGTAACATTGTAATTAATAAACAGTTCTCTGCATGCCTATAGGCAAGCAGAATTCTGCCGTAATGTAATGGCCGTCAGAACACATCAAATATCCAAAAACAGTGTCCATATTTATAAACATTTTATTTATATTTCACACTTGAAAAAAAAAAAGCAAAAAAGGGGTACTTCATTTTAGAAGATTGAGAAGCCCGTATATTCGGAATATATTCCATAAACAGGAAATTAAAAGTAAAGCCAAGTTTGTATTTTTGACATTTGTCTGAATACCATAATATCACTACTCAGATAATTAGGAGGGCTCGGCCCTTCTAATTTGGACCAATTTCTTAGTTTATTTTCTTGAAGTTAAGGCCTCACCAGACATCCAAATTAAGAATTAATCATAAAATATTTAATAAAAAACTTTTAATTAATTAATTATTGTTATATCCATTTTTAGAGCTCAACACCAGATCCATTTGCCCAAAGGGAAGATCTTTTCGAAGCATCTTCAGCCAGCTCCTCCGATTAGGATGACAAATTTCTGCTTTTAAGTGGTGAATAATTTATTCTTCTAAATTATTAACAATAATTGATACTTTTATATAAAAGTAAATTTATTGCAATACCTGTTAATTATTATTTAAAAAACAAAAAAAAATAATGAATAAAAAAATAACAAATGCGTTATTATATCTCTTCTTATAGGATTGTGAGTTATTTCGTGGATAAACTTTGCCAACAATGAATGATACGCCCCCCCCCTGAGGGGGCGGCAAACATGAAGAACTTATTTAAGAACAGTAAGGGATAATTTTTTTATTTAGTCTATTTTTTTACAATTGTAAAAAATAAACGATTATAAAATTGTGATTTTTTTTTTTTTGTTCTTTGTTGTAATATTTTTATCGTGAAATATATAGTCAATAGTATGTAATTATAATAAGGACAGTTTAAATATATATATTTATCTTTTTATTAACTTCTTCAAATTAACATTTCGTTTATGTATAAAATTTAATATTACAATGATGGATACAAAATATAAGAATAAAAGATTGTTTAAAAAAAATAGTTCAGTTTATCATTTAAAGTGTTCAATATTTATTAATAATTTATTATTTAACTGTTTAATTATTTATTCCATGTAGGTATCATCATGGGATCCGAGAGTGATTCCCAATTATTTATTATATTTCTAATATTTAATATTTTTAACCAATTATTATTTATACATTTCCAAATTATTATATTTCATTAAATAGCTTATTATGTGGACAAGTAAATTCCTATACTTTAAAGAAAATATTTCAGTATTGGACAATAATTATTCCAAGATTTCTACTTAGGCCATAACAAAGTGACATTTCTGTCCGAATTTTTTTGTGAACAAAATTTCTTTTGGTCTTTCTAAGATAAATCTTTTTTCTTAAAATGGTATTCAAATCGTCAGGCCTTAAAATTGCAATGAGATGTTTGTATGGCAATGGCCAGAGGAGTTTTTAAAGAATAAGAATTCTTTGTTGATCTACGTTTCGGGTACCATTGGGTGCCCTTCTTCAGGAGCTCTTTAGGATTAGGAGAGGAGGAAAGTTTCAGTCTCAACGTTCTCACCGTTAACTTTTCTCCTACCCTAAAGAGTTCCTGAAGAAGGGCACCAATGGTACCGGAAACTTAGAGCACAAAGAATTCTTTTTCTTTAAAAACTCCTCTGGCCTTACAAACATCTCATTTAAAATAATTATTTAAATTTTTTGGAGATTTTTCTTTTTTTTTAAACTACTGTCCAAAAAGCACTTTATATATTTTGTTTCCCCTTGAATTGTGATAATGGACCTTTGACCCACATGTTAATAAATGCTACATATTAACTGTCCCTGAATAAAATCAGCTCTTTGAGTCTATTTCAATTATGATCGTACTTTTGATAAGATTTATTTACTTTTCCAGTAAATGATAAAACATCAGAAATACGAGTGGTTTCATGTAGATGGACGCTTATATGCTAAAACCATCGTCTGTCCAGCTAAACGTTTGTAGACATATTTTGGCACATTTATTAGTTTCAATTTTTCCAATAGAACACTCAGTATTACAATATGTTGTCAGCTTGCATTATTGTAGAGCGTCTTATCCATATACTATGAATAGAAATGAAAACTGATCCTTTTTATAATTTTAAAATTTAATTAATTCAAATGTTTAACTTGAATTGCAATTGGAAAACCTTCATCTCGATTTTTAGCTACACAAGCTGTGGAGCTGTAAGTTACTCCAAGTACTTATAAACTTCTGAACCAATCAAGAGTCCCTACTAAACGATTAGTGTTATTATTATTAGTAAATAATACGTCGGCTACACCGGTATTCGGAAGAAACTGGTTTGAATTTCGGTTAGAGCAGTTCTCTCAGCGTGTGCCGTATGTGTCATGTGGCGTATTCTACATGTTTTATTTGTAGCCGCATCCAACACTGAAATAACACAAATCAATCACCTAGCGCTTTATCCGCCGATGCTAATATCTGTTTGGGAAAAAAATTAGAATTTACACAAAACCATAATAAGTAAAAGTCCTGATATGTGGCATAATAGCATCCGTTATAATGTAACGGATTAACGTTGTTATAATGTAAATAAATTTCAATTAATATCTATTTGAAAAATATGGAAAAAATTAGATTCTATACAGAACAGTGATGCGAGCATGTTTGGACTGACGTGGGGTTATTTTTTTGTATTTCTCGAACGCGTTATAGTGAGGGCACTTCGGGAACCGCGGAAAAGAAAACGAGGACGTGGGGCGGAGTCCACGATTGACAGATATAGAACAAAGTGCCTTTAAAGTGAAGTGAACTCTCTACACATACTTGGGTGTATTTGCTCTTGACGATGATGAAAATCCGAAACCGATCAGAAACAAAATTAATATGTATGCTACGACGGATACAATACCAGATGTTATCCTGTATTGCGGACCCATCCACATATTCAACAAAGTAATGCTTTTTATGATATTTTCGTTTTTAAACATTATTTTGCATTTCATGTCTAATTGAAATTAGAGGTGCTTGCGCCCTAAATCCAATTGAATACGAAATGCAAGATAATTTTTTAAAAATGGTAATAACGTATTAAGCAAAAATTTTTCTTTTGGCGAGAGATATAGGGTTAAGAAAAAATGTAGAATGCACTAGGTTGCTTAAGCGATTAATGTTGCCTACAAAAACTGCATGCAGAAAGAACCACGTATGGCAGTAGTATTCGGAATTTTTACCAATATATTATATTTTATGATGGTTTTATAACTGTTATAAAAGTGAGGGATTTAGGAGTAATAAGTTGGTAGCTTCTTGGAATGTCGTCTCTGGGGTTCTGTGAAATGTGAGTTCTCAACATGAATTTATAATATATGCATATTCTATAATTGTTTCCTTTTTATGCTCCTGCATAATATTAACATAGATAATGAACATAATAAATTTCAGATATCAGAGACTTTCTACAAAAAACGCGCTTAAAAATAATATAAACAAAAAATTATATTAAGAATGAAGATATTAATTAATATAAAAAATACGAAATGAAAAAGTACCAAACCAGAACTAGTTCCTCAACGTCAACATTCTTCGCAGCACTTACTGGGAAATATAAAATCTGTTGAGTCCCTATAACAATCTGAACTCCTAATAGAAATTGAAATTTAACATAAAGTTTCAAATTATAAATAACCAAGTTATTTTTTTAACTTTTCAAGAAGTGACATCTACTGGCAATATTTGTAAATAAAAAATCTGGTGTAATTCACTTATACAACTTTCAGTTATTCCAGTTTTCAAAATTGTGATTGACAAATGTTATAGTTAGTATACCAAATTTAATGAAATTCATCGGTGTTTTTATGGAGAAAATAGCAAAAACTTAAAAAACTGTTCAGTACAAAATGAACTTCCGGTATACTAATTTTCTTGAAACTCGGAATTTTGGCAATCTATTTATTTCTAATTAATTTGGTTTAAATCGTAGAATTGTATAATAACAATGAGAGGACTTTAGAGAAAACATAATCCACCCCTTCCTCCAAGAACCCCCTTAAATGATTTTACCAGGAATACTTTTCAGAAAAACCGCACTTACGGGCGCCGATTTTCTTCAAAGTCGCAATTTCGACAATACATTTAATTTTAATTATTAATGTTTAGATGATAAATTGTATAATAAACTGAAACAGCACTTAAGAGGAAAACCTAGCCCCACCCCTCCCCGAAAAGTGCCCTTTTACATTAATTTTCCCGAAAAAATATCTCAAGTAATAGTTGTAACTGTTTGTATGTCTACTTGTTTGCCCGCAAGGGGTACCTGTTGCATGCAGTTACTTGGGGAGTAGCGACCCCACGGGTTACCAAGCTCAGTACTCCATGCACTTCATCAGTACAGTACACAGTATACTTAAACTACATACACTCTACACTTTACAGACAAAAACAAACACAGTACCCAAACTAGGGTCTCCGTCCCTTGATAATTGGCGAAAGCCAAGGGAGAAGGAAGGGATTAGCTCAGTGACAGCGCAATGGACTAGGAGCCTTTACTACATCACTGTCCGGTGATGAGCAGTGTTGTCTGTAGCTAGAGAACGCTGCTTGGAGGCCGGCTGTGCATTGGAGAAAGCTCTGGGGGCACAATAGTTCTTTCAGGTTGCAGTGCAATAATCCCCTACAATAATCTACATGTTTAGCTGTTATAATACCAAGTTTTTAAAGAAAACTGTTGGAGCCATTTTTGAGAAAATCGCAAAAAGTAAAAAAAAAAAAACAATCAGTAAAGTGGTACTTCCGGTTGAGGAATTTTGATAGATAACTTACTGTCAGATCCCATGGTGATACCTAAACGGAATATCAAGTTTGAAGTTTCTGCGATTTTTCGTTTTTGAGCTATGCTGTTCACACACACACCATTTTCTAAAAACCACTTTTTTGTGATTCATGTTCTCAAAACGTGTATTTCCCGTGAAAACTCGATTTCGAAAATTTGACACGATTACAATACTAGCAGTAAGAGAAAGTAATAAAGGATTAATCTGTTATGAATTCCCGGTAAGTGTTGACATCTGGTGGCAGTTTTTATAAGTTCAAAATTTCATAATTATGGAGTCTTGGTAGGTGCTGGTGGCAACTCTCTTACTAAAGTTTGTATTCATTTTTACTTTTTATTTTAAAATAATTTCAGTTTTTTACAACTTGTCTCTTTGAAGAAGCAATATCTTTAAAAAAACAATTCTATAATTGCTAATTTCAGTTCTTAATACTTGTTTAATGTTCATGTTATTATTGTTTACTTATTCATTTAGATAATCGAGCTTGCCCATAGACGATTTGTAAATTGTTTATAATTAAAGCGTTTCTCTCTATTTTGTAAACAGAAAATGCATACTTTTGGGCAATAAAAGAATTTTTCTTTTTTTCATATTCTGCTTCTAATTTTAGTATAACTTTCACAGTTTTTAAGTGATGATGATAGTTATCTATTCGTAATCAGTGGAATTTTAAATTTTATTTTTATTGTTATTAATTGTAAAAATTGAGGAAAGTAAGTATTGGAATAATAAACGAGTTTAGTAGTAGCATGGATGTCACAATATTTCTCTATAATTTAATCAGCTTACATTATTTGCGAAATGAATGGAAACGATGCCATTTTTTTGCAGAAGACTTTTTTTAAAGTCAATTGAGTGACATAAAATAACTATAACTTATTTTTTTTACCATTTTAAATAATTGAAAATTATCAACCATCTGCCTAGCTTAATAACATCATTTCATTTATTAAATTTATTTCTTAAGTAGGGTCTATCTTTAAGAAATACTTCATGTCGCAAAGATAATAGTGTAGTACTAAAAGTAATGTATGAATGTTTCATGCTGTATAACACCTGCGGTTAATAGTGTTTCAGATGTTGTAAGCTATTATTTTTTCTTTCTCTCACTGCTGTAAGGGGAAGTATTGCGATCGTCTAATTTTCGATGTCGAGTTTTCACCGGAATTACACTTTTGAGGGCTCCTTGAGTCTGAAACGGTGGTTTTTCAGACAATGGTCTGGATTTTATTAATCTTTTTGTTTCAAATTTACAACTATACTCCATAATAAATATAGGTGTGTGTGTATTTATGTATGTGAACAGCATAGCTCAAAAATCGCAGTCCGACCGACGAAGTTCAATCTGCCATTCCGTTTGAATATAACTTATGGGATCCGACTGGAAGTTATCTGCCAAAATTCATCAACCATTTACTAAAAGTATTTTTCAGTTTGGGGCGATTTTCTGGAAAACGGCTCGAACGAATTACTTTTTTTAACTTAGTATATCACATATATAAAGAATACAACTTTAATTAGTAAAATTTCTCTCGAAAAATTCATTTAAGGGTTTGAGGTGGGGAGGGTTTTCCTGTTATACAATTCTATTATCTAAATAGCATTAATTAGAATTAAATATATTGCCAAAATTCCGAGTTTGAACGGATATGCGTTTTTACAGAACAATTTTTTCAGTTTTTAGCGATTTTCTTCATAAAAACACCGATGGAGAAAATGTCTTAAATTTGCTATATTAAATGTACATACATACAGAGCCCTACTTTTGTTTAAAATTTTTTCCGAGGAAGTTCATTTAAAGAAGTTTTTGTGTGGAATGGAAGGTTATGCTTTCTTCCTCAATTAAGTCATCTAAGTTAAATTCTCCCACTGATATAAAATTGAAGACAAATAAACATTCAGTAAAAATGATAAATTTGAAAAAAAATTTTGTTTATATGTAAATTGCAATAAGAGAAAGTTGTGTGAGTGTTTCACACCAGATTTTTTTATTCTTATATTAGAAAATTTATTTAAAAAAATGTTTTTATAATTTTCGTAATTCTATTATGTTACTAGCAAAATCTATCAGATACAGTTCGTTACAGATATTCATATTATTTATAATTCGATTGATGGAAACTTCACAATTAGTTTTCAGTGGTACAGCGAAAAGGAAACTAAATTTACTTTACCGTCGATGGAGCAATGTTATGTTGGTAATTATTTACAAGCGTGCCCCCAAGATGGACGACAACTAGCTACAGTAACCTGCTCACATGAACAATCAATCACATGTGATTGTGAACCCTCTTGTTTAATATTTATCACTGAATTCAAATTAATTTAAATGATATATTAATTAGCCAGTGTTCGCTAATTCAAACCTACAAGTTCTTGGGACAGTGTTTAAAGTTAAACTCTGATTGTGTTTCGTAGTTATGTTATTATCGAGTTTCGTTTCAAAGAAAAAAACAAATTGAGACAGAATAACTTTTTTATAGATTCAATAAAGGATGATTAAAGGTTTCAGTTTGATCAGGTAAAACATAATACTGGATTGGTGGCTTGCTACAAATGTATTTCAAATGTAGCGCCATTCAACTCTGGTAAATTAGACAATAAATGTTACTGCTCTGTATATTTGTCTATGATGTAAAAAAAAAAAAAAAATCAGATTACCTGAATTTCGTAATATAATGAAATAAATAATTATGTAAACTTAGAAAATTTAATTAATTTTTTATCTTTATTATTTGAGTTAAATGACTAAGTAGGTTAAAATAATCCAAAGCTTTAGAAAACTCTTAAACAGAATTATTTTTTAAAATTTAAACTGCGATTGTGAGGATGGAAAATAAAAAAAAAAAAATTCTTACATAAATTTTGTTGAAAAGTTGAAATTAAAAAAAAAAAATCATATACCCAGTTTAATCTGATTCAAGTAAGAACATCAAAAGCAAAATATTCAAACACTTCAACATAATCTCGTTTTCTTACTTTTTGAAGTAATCAGAAGTAATAGGAGCGGCATTAGTTGGGCAATTATAACCTGAAAGGTCACCACTTTGTAATATGAATGTTGGCCGCCAGCTTCGGTGTATTGTTGTATTGGGTTCGATTCCAAGTCTTGTGCTTGGATTGTATTTAACGTGTAATTTGGATTGTGTTAATATAGTAATACTTAGTAAGTTACGTTTACAATCTACGTACGTCCATGAGTTGGACATTCAGCCTACCTGAGAAATAGCCATTACTTCAGTTTTAATTAGTTTGAAAAGTGATAATAGTAAATATATGCTTCCGCACCGTCATCGACGATATCTAATTTAGATTTTTAGCCTACTAGATAAAATATGTATTACTTTACTTTATTTATTTACTCGAAGCGTTGAAATGTGACGTAATATTTTACTCCATTAAATTATAATTTACAACTTATTTGTGCACCTTCATTCTGAAGACCCTCAAGCCGACCCTGATTAAAAGCTAAAATAATTATTGAATAATTGAAGCTGCCTTTACTTATGGTAGAATTATATTCTGCCTCACATGTTTCCTTTAAAAGCAGTTTAAACAAAAATATAGTTAAAAGATTGCATTTGATGGTACATTATAATTCAGCATTATTTATTAATCTTACTAAACATTAAATCACATATAAATAAATAATCATTTCAGAAAAATATTTGCTCATAAATCAGAAATTTATGAGCTCGTCTCAAGAGCTAACCTCCTACATATACATGTTCCTCTGTCAAAAAAAAAGTACATTATTCCATACCTACGCTTATAATGATTAAAAAGCAAGGAAATTGTAAAAAACTGAAATACTTTTTAAAAGTTATTTATTTATTTTATTTTTGAATGGTTTTGTAAGGACATTAACAAACAATTAATGAGGATTGGTAAAAACCAACATATTGACGTTAAGATTAACTTCAACGTGTTTGTTACTTGCCTATATATTGATGAAAAAAAAAACAGCCCTATCTTTTCAAATTTTTCATCTCTCTTCATAGTGGTCCTACCGCCCCCTTCCACTATTACCCTCTTCGTTTCTTGAACGTTGGGGGTGATAAGAGAATCTTGAACGTTGAAGGCTCTTAGCTCCATTATTCTAAGGTAACGGTCATGTTTTCTGAAACAATTTGATCTATGTTAATGTATATATTCGTTCAGTGATATCTGTGATATTATTTTTAAAAGTTGTGATACTTTTTGAAAATTATTATTATTTTTTTTCTGTACACAGCATTAGAGTAGATAGCAGATTCCTGGGGAGTAGGTGTTCGGAGCACTGTAGCGTTATGTCACCCTAACATAAACCGGAATTTTATTGAATAATATCAAGTTGTGCTTATTTTTATGCTATCTATTGTTTATTTATTTATTTTATGTTAGTGATTGCTTTACGAGGATATTTGCAAGCGTTATTTGCGAGGATTTTGATTTTTTTTTTTTTCAGTAGATATATGTTTTTAGCGATATATATTTTATATAATTTCTTTTTGTATAATAAAATAAAGACTGGATTTAATTAATTATATATGTATGTGTGTGTTGCGTGTCTGTTTTCCTGACTACACTATCCCTAAAGCCATGGAGTTTATTGATACATGTTCCATTATAATATATTACATGTATATTTAATACTTATTAATCACGTACACAAAATAATCGGTAATTCCACAAAATAAAATTGGAAAATGTCTCTAAGTAACTGAAAGTTGCACCAAAACGCTTGTCGTTTAATAACCAAGGTATTTGTTGTGGTTGGTTCCGCAGAGCTGCTGGAAAGCATCAGAGATATTTTCCGTAATAGCCTGCTTCTTTTTGTGGCCACTGACCGGTTTCGGGCGTTCGCCCTTCATCAGGATGTTGATTGGGTATCAACTAAATTTGCTTTGTGCAAGTTCATGTTATCACACTGTTTTAACAAAAACATCCTGATGATGGGCGAATACCCGAAACTGGTCGATGACCACAAAAAGAAGTAGGCTATCACGAAAAATATCTCTACAGGCCAAGGTATTGCTTGCAGCCCACATGATCAACGAAGAAACGAAGATCTTTGACGCTACAAGTGTGCACACTGGTGAATCATATGATTTCAAGTTTGACTGGATCGCAAGCATGCTATATTTTTTCCGTGGCCACTCAGAGCTTAGTTTACATAAAAGCCTAGCCTATGGGTCGGAAGCTGTAACATAAGATCCTGAGCACTTTGTTTTATGACTCTTTAAGCCTTAAAGTTCTGTGAGGCTTGTTTCATAAGTATGTGTGTAGCTTCATTTCCATGGTAACCTATATATGCTGTTCCAACTGAAATTGTTTTCTACTTTCTTTTCCACTTCAGCCTGTAGATCAATTGCTTAATACTCTCAATCAATGGCCAATATTTGTTATTACTTTCTAAGCATCCCATGCTGATTCTGCTTCCTCCGACTTCCTCATTTTACACAGTTATTCATTCCAATGCCTAATTCACTGCTCGGCATCTACCGTTGAGGCTGTACTAGCCTGTGTATGAGAGAGAGAAAGGGAGAATAAGGTAACTCAAAAGAAAAAAAATCGCGAAGCTCAAACTTAATAACCTGTTGGGGTACTACCAACGCATCCACTCGACGAAGGTTTAATCAAAATATGCCTTTATGTCAACTAAAAGTTCAAATTTACTGAATGTTCAATTTTTTGATTTTCTCATAAATGGCCTCCAAGTTTTCCTTCAAAATTTGCATCCTATATACATACATAAATGCCTATCATTTTTATTTAAAACATTTTTAGAAGAAATATTGAGCTCTTGAAGGAGCAGCAACGTTCATCTTTAATTTAAAAGCTATCAGCTACAAACTTTACACAATACATCTCCTTCGGAATTATCTCAAAAATGCTTCAACTTTTTTTTTTTTTAAATCTGGAAAGCTAATTATGGAAAACATTGAAGGCAACACTAAACATTGAATCAAAATTCCGGGTTCTTATTAAAATTTGTTTCTCAGAGCTGTGAGAAAGCAAAGGTCATGCGAATGTGTTTTTTTTTTGGTAAATATTTCATCATTATTTGGGCCATATTATCCAAGTGATGCTTAGACCAATAAATCATTAAACGCCCCAACTTATAATAAGTTTAATGAAAGAAGTTGGTGATGGAAAGAGAAGGTGGGTTAGCAGAAGTTTCTAATCTTATTGCTGCAAGTTAACAAAAGACAAGTTATATCTGTTATTGTTTTAATTAAATTACTGTTTGTATAAGAAGCTTTAATGCACAACTAGAAAAGTCCATTAGCAGATGATATAAGTGTTTGTTTGGCCTGTCAATTCTTATTAAATATAAACTTGGAATATTGAGAATTATTTCTTTTCATAACTGTTATTTATGTAATTACTAGACAGTGAGTAATTTAATAATAGTTTTTTTTTTTGCTTTTTTTAAATAATTATATATCTGGAACATCTAAAATATTTCTTTTCCAATAATTTACTATTACATATTTTTGTTATTTCACAGATAAATTTCTAATATTAATTGCTATTTGTTTTTAACGCTATATTATATGTTTATCTTTCATTGTATATCGCACGAATAATGCTAGAGCGTTTTAAATTTCCTACATTCATGAATTTATGGACTCTGATTTTTTTCACTCTTAAAATAAGATAAAACTAGTGTGTTCTCCGTCGGATGACGGTTCTTGGAACACCTTCTTAGCATTGAAATGTGTCTTCATAATTCCTCGTATGCCCAAAAAATAACGGTCTAAATTTAATTTTTTTTTAATCCAACGTATTATGCACGATTGAAAATATTTCAATAGGATGGTGTATACAGTCTAAACTATACAGTATACTTCTAAAACTGGGAAACTGTTCGAGAAATTCTCTGGCGAAATTAATAATAGTATATCCAAGTTATCTTGGATCCTCATTTACACGACTTATGACATAAATTCGTCGCTTATAAATGCATCGCTTTATGGCTGTACCTAAGGAGTTGACTTGATTAACATGGAATTTATTATGTAGATATAATTTTTAAACGAACCGTTCGCTGTATGTTGCAATCTAATTAGATTTGCATTAAAATACTTTAAAATATATAAGCATCCTCACACGGTATAGATATGAGGTGAAGAAGAAATTCTATGATGGACCATACCAAAATTTTTGTATATATAGGACAGGACTATAAATGAAATGTATTTATCAAAGAATGACCGAAGGAAGGGAAAAGCAATGACGAATTGTCTCTATAACGAAATTCAGACAATTTCAACTGTTCATTACATCATCGTCCAAAATAGTTGCAAAGTATAGTGCACAGGAATAAGTATAATTATCCAAATTGAATGGCGTTACATTTCAAATTGCGCGGCAAGCAGCCCACCCGGATTGGAAGTTAAGTTCTTTTCCTAGGTTTCAAATAACCATCATCATCACTTCATTTTTTCCTATCTCTTCATGGAAAAGAAGTTTTTAACTCCATGCCGGAAGAGATTATGAAAGAAGAGAATTTGAGGAGTTTAAAAAAGAAATGATTATATTTTCTAAATAATTTTTTATAGTTATCTATAATATGGTAAATGGCGTGAATATCTTGAATTATGATCATCCATTGATGGTCCAAGTTCTGAGCTTTAGTCAAATCAGATAAAAAAAGCTTCGAGTCTTTTGTCAACCACAATTCATTACGTATTATAGAGTTTTATGTGAATCCCTTATTTAGGCAAACGTTTTTAGAATAAAAGTCTAGGCATTTTGATTGGGTTGATTTTTGTTCACCATTTTTGCAGCCACGGTTCCAAAGTACGTAGATATGATTATAAACATCGAACGCTAGTGGGGGTTCAGTATTATTGTGGGTAGAGAATTTTAGTGTCCTAGCAAATTTGTACGTACATAGAGGTGCAGGGATTTGAGGTAAGTTAGATATGTCTATGTGTATAGAGCGGGGAAGCTAAGACACTTCCTTGTGGTATTCAACCAAGAATAGGATGTATTGAGGACTGGGAAATTCCTTCAGTTAACTGGAAGATAGGAGTAGAGAATGAGGTAATAAGTGGTAGGTAAGATTTACTTGAGTTTCCATAGTAGAGATTCTGCCATTCGCATGAAATATCTTAGGAAACCCCTTCGCAAAACTATTTCTGTTCAAACGAAATGGCAACGTATCTAAAACACAACGAGCCTGCTGGATTGTAGAATGAAGCTGCGAAAATCGAATTGATATTTAGCATTTTTTATCCAGTTTTATATCCAATTTAACATATACCAATTTTTTATTCAATAACCAATTTTGGTTTCTGTAATTTATAGAAAGCGAAGTAGGAGGAGTATCTTAAATATTTTTCCTAGAATGGGAAGGAGGCTAATAGGATGATAGGAAGAACTGGGAAATACCTTCACAACTGGAAGGTATTTACCTTACAGTTAATTGAAAGTTAAAACATCTGGTGTGAAACACTCACACAACTTTCTCTTACTCCATTGTTCATATTTTTAATTGACAAATTTTATAGTTTGTGTGCCAAATTTAATGAAATTTGTGAAAAACCGAAAAAAACTGTTCAGTAAAAGCCCACTTCCGATTTACTAATTTTCTTGAAACTCGGAATTTTGGCCATATATTTATTTCTAAATTAATTTTGTTTGGATGGGAGAATTGTATAATCAACTATGATAGCACTTTAGAAAAAAAAAAAACATAACCCCCACTCCTCCTTCAAAAAGCCCCCTTAAATGACTTTAACAGGGATGCGTTTAAGATGGATGTCTATTATAGAGATAAAGGACTGTGATCAGATGATATTCTTTCGTCAAAGGTGGATGCATCAATATAGAATGATAAAATGTTGAAGCAGATGGAAATGTCAAGTAAGGACAACGGGTTTGCTTTAAAAACAGCCGGTCAATAGGTTAATTTTGAAGGAAAAATATAGAAGCTCTACGAGATAGGTATAAAAAACACGTCCTTTCGTGTTATGAAATTATTAAGAATCAAGTGAAAGAAAGATAGAAATTGACCCGGTCGGGTTGGTAGGGTGAAATTAAAGTAGTTATTATTAATAAAATTACTTACTTCGGCAACGATAAACTGGCATACGTTTAATCGTTGAGAATTATTAATTGAGAGAATGGGGATAGCAAATAATTCGGAACAGAATTACATATGGTTGTGAGGAAGACTAATGCTTTTTTTAGGTAGTTAGTGAATGTTTAGGCTATTAGATCAAATTCAGGACTCTATTATCTTAGGTAACACCCTGCTTGGTTTGGGTAAGACTTGTCTCTAAGATGAAGGCAGAGGAAAGGTGAATTTAAAAAAAAATTCTGCATTTTCTTGGTCTGATTTGGCCCAAGTGCTGCCTCCCAAGTAGAACGGAGAAGCGAAGAGGTATGTTGGAATTTTAATATTCGTCTATTAGCCATCCAAAGAGAGTTAGTCAGTGGTCATTGATTTTTTTATATTCAGCTACTTGATTATTATAGTAACTGTGAAGTTGGTTTTTAGTTTTTTCCTTTGTAAAAAAAAAAATGTTTTCTATGTAATAATATCTTGTAGGTTACCAAAGATCCCTCGTCGCTATTGAGTGGTAAATACGCACATAGTGTATTTAGAATGGAAGGTTATACAGCAATTTATCTTCACTTGGTTTCTACTTTGTTGAACAGCATCTGTGAAGCGTTAAACTGTACCGTCCAGTTGTTGAGGTGTTTTTCGAGATAAATTTTCTGTTCAAAAGAAATACTTATCTAACGTTCCGTTGATTAATGTTGGTTTGGGGGGGGGGATGCGTTCGAGATGGATATCTATTATAGAGATAAAGGGCTGTGATCAGATGGTATTCTTTCGTCTAAGGTGGATGCGTCAATATAGAATGATAAAATGTTGAAGCAGATGGAAATGTCAAGTAAGGACAAAGCTTTATTTACAAACAGCTGGTCAATAGGTTAATTTTGAAGGAAAAATATAGGAGAAGCTCTGCTGAGGATGTAGGTTATGAAATGATTAAGAATCGACTGAAAGGAGGTTAGAAAATGATTCTGGTCAGTTTGTAAGGAAGAAATTAAAAAAAAAATGATTAATAAAATTACTTACTATAAGAGTTACAGTGAGTTATCTAAAATATGAGGCATTTCCTTCAAACAATCTGTATGCGCTTGTCATGGAGGAAAATAAATATTAATAGCCTACAGAGCACTGCTTTTAGTATACAATTATTATATTAACATATAATTGTTAAAAAAAAGGACAGATATTGTTACTACAGTGATGCTAAATAGATTTTATTGTAATTCAACTTTTATTATAACTAAACTTTTTATTTTATTTTGTCATAATATGTTCAAGAATCAAAAATAGCAAACCGTTCCGGATCATTAAGGAAATATACATTAGGTGTGGTTAATAAATGTGGGGGCTTGTATCCATTTCTTTTCATTTTTTTTAGGGGGCTTTTTTTATACATATAGTTGATATATTTCATGCACACAAACACAAAAAAAAAGGAGCAGTTTGATGGAGTGTGTCAAGGAATTATTATATTATTCAATTATGAATCATTCATTATTAAGAGTTGATCAGTCATATGTACTTGCTGATTTTTTTTTCTTTTTTTTTTTTTCAATGACATAGGTTTTTGCATTTATGAATGGCTCGTTTTTAATAACGTTATTTAAAAAAGCATGGAACATCAACTCCTGTTTTACAATCATTCACTAGAGAACAACTATAAGCGAACTACCTCTGATTGTTCCGTCTGTATAACAATGAACTAGCTGGATGTAGGTATCTGTAGAATATTATTGGTAATATAAACTATAAGGTAATATAACTAAAAGAATTTTCAAGATTAATATTAAATTAAAAAAAAAAAAAAAAATCTGGTGTGAACCACTCACACAACTTTCTCTTACTCAAGTTTTCAAATTTATAATTGACAAATTTTATAGTTAGTGGTAACAAATTTAATGAAATTCCTCGAAAACTGGAAATAAGCTGTTCGGTAAAAACCCATTTCCGATTTACTAATTTTCTTGGAACTCGAAATTTTGGCCATCTATTTATTTCTAAATTAATGTTGTTTGGATGGTAGAAATTGTATAATCAACTTATGGTTGATTTTTTTCTAACTCACGTTAGAAAAAACATAACTCCCACCCCTCCTCCATAAAGCCCCCTTAAATGACTTTAACAGGTGAAATGTTTTAAATAAAAGTTTATTCGTATAGTTCACATTAATAGTTTAAAGAAAATCGTTGGAGCCGTTTTCTACAAAATACTAGAAAACTGATAAATACATTTCAATAAAAATGCACTTCCGGTCATCCGATTTTTTCAAACTCGGAATTTCAACAACACATTTAATTCTAATTAATAATACTTAGATGACAAAATTATAGATTAAACTGAAATAACACTATAGAGGAAAACCTAACCCACCCCACCTCCAAAAGTGCCCTTAAATAAATTTTTCCAGAAGTGTTAATAAAAGTTGTAGATTTTGTATGTGTAGTTGATATATCAAGTTTAAAGAAAGAAATTTTCGAAGCTATTTTTGAGAAAATCGCAATGAGGTAAAAAAAAAAAAAAAAAAAAAATTCAGTAAAGTGGTACTTCTGGTTAAGGAATTTTGACAGATACGTACTGTCAGGTTCAATGGTGATACCTAAACGGTATATCAAGTTTTAAGTTTATGCAATTTTTCGTTTTTGAGCTATGCTGTTCACACACGCAGACCATTTTCTAAAAATCACTTTTTTGGACTCAGGAGACCTCAAACCGGATATTTTCGGTGAAAACTCGAAATCGAATACAATTACTAAATGTAATTCGAATCGAATCGATTACTAGGAATAAATGGAAGTAAAAAAAAAAAATTTATTAACAATTAACTGAGTTGTCTTGAAGTATTTAAATTATCAGTTTTCAAAATGCACCTATTTCGTCGAGGCTGTATGATAGCTGAGCGGTTCTAAGGTTATTGCGTGATCCTGGGTTCGATTCCCAGTCATGACGTTGGATTTTATTTATTGGTTATTACAAGAAATTTATTGTATGTTGTCTGCTATCCTCCTTCATTTGGCCATTTTTCAACATCGTAGTCGAGACGTAAAGCACGCTTAGAAATATAGGCATTTTTGTACTTTTTCGTCTTGGCTGAATATAATGTAACGTTTTCCCCTCTAAACTAGCTACTGCAACTAGTTTTAAGTGGGTTCGTATAGATAAAATGCTCTAAACTTCAATAAAGAAAACACCAATTTATTGTTATACACAATAAATTACAAAATACAACACTTAATAATAATTAGTTCACAGTTTAAACCACAAACGTTCACTTTGTTCACTTTTTATACACTTTTCACAAACGTACACTTTGTAACTAGAAAACTCTCCCAACTCTCTGCGGTCCCACTATTTATACCGGTGGAGAATCTTCTCAATCCTTCCAGAGAGAGCTGAGCGCGTCGCCAGCGCTTCCTAGCGGCCACTAAGAGAACTTGAGGTTCCTACTTTCTCTCCTAGATGGCACCACTGGCTGCGTTAGAATATTTAACAACTGTGAAGACATAAGTGCGTATTGTGAGCTTATCTTTTTTGTAAAAATGCTCTCAGAAAACGGATATATATCCTATTGTGTATAAATAAAATTAATCTTATATGACTTCAGAAGTTTTTAAAAAGAGGTTTGTAATTAACTTTACTGGGAAGATTACAAAAACTTAAAGAAGGAGCTCATAATACTGTAATAGGTTTTAAATCAATAGCTTCCATTGATGGAACATTTTTTAGACAAATTAAACTTTTATCTCGTCCAAACTAAACCATCTTTTAATTACTAAATAAAACTTTTTTTTTAAATTAAATTTTTCTTTCACTCGATAATAACAGGAAGTATTGCGATCGTGTCAGATTTTCAGAATTGATTTTTCACCGGAAGTACACTTTGTGAGGTTACCTGATTTTAATAAAGTGGTTTTTAAAAAATGGTTTAAGTATATTATGTGTATTTGTGTGAAAAGAATATCTCAAAAACGAAAGCACGCAGGTAGCACAAACTTTGTATTCCGTTTAAGTACTACTATCGTATCAGGCACGAAGATTTGGGGGAAAATCCATGAACCGGAAGTACAGTTTTGAGAGATTTTCTCAAAAACAGAGCTCCAACGATTTTCTTTCTACAACTTTTGATTGAAACATCTGTCCAGAAAAATTCATTTAAGTGTACTTTTCGTGGATAGGTGGGGATTAGCTTTCCCTCTAAAGTGCTATATCAGTTTATTACACAAATCGTTCATCTAAATAATATTAATTAGAATTAAATATGTTGTTGAAATTCTTAGTTTGAGGAAAATCAGATAATCGGAAGTGCGTATTTTACTGAAAAGTATTTTTCAGTTTTCTGGTATTTTCTCTAAAACGTTTCTAATGATTTTCTTTAAACTATATATGTGAACTACACATACAGAGAGATACAACTTTTATTTGTAACATTTCTCTGGGTAAAATCATTTAAGGGGACTTTTGGGGGAAGAGGTGGCGGTAATGTTTTCCTCTAAAGTGTTATTTCAATTTACAAGATTATATAATCGTGTCATATAAGTTACATTAAATGGAATTAAATATGTTATGAAGAAATTTTGTTCAGGATCGATTTTATATTTTTTCGTGGTTATTACTATTATTCTGCATTTTACAATTATTATTAATGCATTGTGGTTCCTCATTGTATTGTTTTTGTTTTTTAGATTAAAGCTTTGATAAAGACAGGAACTGTCCAAAATGTTGGCATAATTGAAGGTTTCTTTCTTTCTTGAGCGATCCTAACCAAATTTCATCATAATATAATT
Organism: Triatoma infestans; assembly: GCA_011037195.1. Lineage (NCBI taxonomy): Eukaryota > Metazoa > Arthropoda > Insecta > Hemiptera > Reduviidae > Triatoma > Triatoma infestans. The sequence continues at coordinate 39,441 of JAAEAF010004422.1, read as the reverse complement.
CATCAACGGGTCAAAAAATACTTTTATATTAAATATATGGCGAATATTTCGTGTTTAAAGGAAATCGGTTAACCAGAAGTATAGCTTTTTTTTTTTCAGTTTTTGCTGTTTTCTCCATAAAAACACCAACGAATTTCATTAAATTTGGTATACTAACTGTGAATATAGAGGTTTATCACTTTTGTTTTTGTAACTTTGTTCGGAGAAATTCATTTAAAGAATGTTTTGAATGGTGGGAGGAGACTGTTTCCTTAAAAACGGTCATTTCATCAAGTTTAGCTTATCCTATTGATATTAAACTGAATATAAAAGAATTTGTTGATCGTTGATGAATTATGTTATGAAGAAATTTGGTGAGGATCGGTCAAAAAAAAAAAAAAACGTTCAATTATGCCAACGTTTTGACAGAGTTTTCTGTCTTTATCCATGTTTTAATATACAGAAAGTCGTGAAGATGTGGAGAAAGAATTTTTAAACATACACATTTGTTACATCGCAGACACATAAAAAGGAAGGAATTAAAAGTTACTAATGTCTTGTCTTAAATCATCTACAGAAAAATGATTTAAGACATTCTTCTGTAAGACTAATCTACATTTTTCTGTAGATCATTTAAGACAAGACACTAGTAACTTTTTTAATTTTCCTTTTTATGTTTCTGCGATATAACAAATATGTATGTTAAAGAATTCTTTCTCCACATCTTCACGATTTTCTATATATTAATAGCCTTGATAAAGACAGGAAACTTTGTCGAAACGTTGGCATAATTAAATGTTTTTTTTTTTTCTTGACCGATCTTCACTAAATTTATTGATAACATAAAACTGAATGTCAAAGATTTAGTAACAATTATAAGTTTGAAGAAAATTTATTCTGCAATGGGGTATCATTGCAAAGATAATGCAACCACAGCAGAGAGAAGAGAGGCCCTGATGTAATGGTACCGCAAAGATAATGCAACCATAGCAGAGAGAAGAGAGGCCCTCTCTGGTTAACAGAGACTACTGTCTGACTTAGGCAGGCTAGAGTGGGAGAACCTGTGTATATAAGCCAGTGGGAATCTATCTATAGGATATCTATCAGATACAACCATACAACTGTACATCGCATCGTGTCATATCTTTATTCACACCATCATTCTATCATTTTCATGATAAAGTCCAGTGCAGTTAGTGTAAACTTAGCTACATTATATTAGTGTCTTCATATTTCGTTCATTTAATCAAACCTAATTTCTCTCCTCAACAACTCCATTATAATTCAATTACAGTTTTGTTAACTACAGTAAAAAAAAGAGTCACGTGAGTGTTTCACAACAAGCTTTATTCACCTAATTAAACTTTTATTGTGAAACTTTAATAAAAAGTTGAAAAGGTTTAATTTGATCTGAAAAAAGGTTCAAAACAGTTTGCAAAATACTGAAGTATATTCAGTTGGTGCTGTACGATAATATACAGCGATTCGTGGGCATGCGTACCGAGAATTCCCCTTATATTCCCCCCTATACACCCCTTATATATAATTTGAATGGAGTAAAAGAAACATGACGATTTGCTAATGCCAACTCGTCAGAATGATGGGGGTGGGGGATCCATTAAGAAGGCTATAGTGGCCGTGTAGAAAGTCTTGTCGGCTACAGAACCATGTGTCTTACTAGTAACACCAGCTCTTCTTCTGACAGAGGTAACATATTCTAGGTCCCGCTGCTGGACGTGCCTCCGCTGACAACTAGCTCATTCTATATTCCGAACATGGGGGTACCGCCCCCATGCACACATACACAAGATACTAAGGCCCTCCTACTACAAGTATTCACAAAGGGGAGAGATTTTTTTCTTTTTTGTTAGGCACATTTCCCTCTCTCTCTCTCTCTCTCTCTTTCTGAATCTCTGACTCTTGAAATACCCAACAAAGAGGGTAGCAAAAGGGAGAAGAATTGTGATGCTGCTGGGAAGTCTTACTGAGGGGAATCATTCCATCATCATTGTACCAGCAAAAAGAAATTGTAGGGAAAATTATAGCTAGTCCCCCCTCCCCAACTCTATTCTAACTTTGCTCAAGTTTTTTTTATTCTTTACTTTCTCTCAGTGTTATTTACTTTTCATTTGATTTTTATAAACCATTCCATGTTATCAAAAACTTTTATTTAAATAAATTCTTCTGGTATAGAATTAGCTATATAATTAAAGGAAATGCTTCCCCTAATTACTAAAAATTAAAAGTTTAAATGTCAGAATGGTTTAATGTTATTTTCTTTTAATTATAAAAAGAAACTATTGATTTGTCAAATTTCTTCAGCCACCTCTTGAGATCGCTTGACCACACCTCTTTACTCCAATCTCTCGCTCACTGTATGTATGTGAATGTCAAGAGGTCACTATAACTCAAATAAACAGAAAATCTAAATTTGACTTTTATTTAGTTACTACAAACGGCAAGACCAACGCAACATCAGCATGCAAATTATGTATTCAAGTTGGAAAAAAAAAAACCTTTTGACATATGAATATCATAAAAGGAGATTAGAATTAAGTAGGAGCGTATCAGAAACACAACTATTCCCCAGTATTCCAGTTATTTCTTTCTGATTGGTGGTTACCAAGGTGTGAAAAATGAAGACAAACCAATCAAAAAATCGTCATGGCTTTAGCATTAAAACTATGCACTCTGATTGGTTGATGTTCACTTTGGCTCTATCTAATGGCTGAATATTCTTTACGATACTTAACTTGAGCTCTTATGATTCTATATGGTGATGATACACTAATTTAGTGAGTAAAAGTAAAGTAAAGTAAAGTAATGCCTATTTTGCCAGGCGGGCTTAACGTCCAACTACCAAATTACGTGTCGTGGACGGGGGCTGCGGAAGCACCTACTTTACTGTTAACATTTTTCATACCAATATAAAATTTAGCAGTTACACGCTGAATTCCTCGAACTGAGATCCTCCCACTTACAAGTCCATGCTCATAACCACTACACCAACACCCGCCCCTAATTTAGTGAGTAATATGATACCCGTATTATGTTACCCGGATAAGAATAGACATTTTATTTAACTTTCAGGCAGACTTTTTCGCCAAAGTTTTCATTTCTTTATATTTTATTTTCTTTGTTCTTAATTTTTTTTTATATATTATTTTTCATGTCTAAATAATTTTGTTTTAATCTTTGAAAATTAAATTAAAAAATCTGGTGTGAAACACTCACACAACTTTCTCTTACTCCAGTTTTCAAAATTGAAATTGACAAATTTTATAGTTAATGTACCAAATTTAATGAAATTCGTCAGAGTTCGTCGAAATGCGTCGAAAACTGAAAAAACTGTTCACCAAAAGGGGACCTCCGTTTTACTAATATTCGGAATAAACTCGGAATTTTGGCCATCTATTTATTTCTAATTAATTTTGTTTGGATGGTAGAATTGTATAATCAACTATGATAGCACTTTAGAGAAAAACATAACATTACCTCTCCACCAAAAGCCCCTTAAATGACATTATCAGGAGAAATGTTACAAATAAAAGTTGTAGCAATTTTGTATGTGTCGTCCATATACGAAGTTTGAAGATAATCGTCGAAGCCATTTTTGAGAAAATCACAAAGAAGTAAAAAAATCAACTAGTAAAGTGGTACTTCCGGTTGAGGAATTTTGATAGATGACCCACTGTCGGATCCCATGGTGATACCTAAACGGAATATCAAGTTTGAATTTTTAGCAATTTTTCGCTTATACACACACAGAGTCCATTTTTTAACTTTTTTGGACTCAGGACCCTAAAACGGATATTTCCGGTGAAAACTCGATATCGAATATTTGGCACGATTACAATACTTCCTCCTTACTAGGAGTAAGAGAAAGTAAAAATCCTATAATTTTTTTTTTAATCATGCACTAGGGTGGTCAAATTTAGATGCGGCAAATTTTAAAAATTTTGAGCGTGTTATAAATGTTTAGTTAAAGAGGTCTAGAAAATTATTCTATTTTTTTTAACTGCCATGTTGAAGATGACAAGTTAGCTCAAGATCTTTTCTATTACTTTATTTTACTTTCCCTGAACGGTCCCAGTGCAATTTAAAACAAGTTTAATTTTCTGAATGTTCTTTTAGAGTACATTGTTAGAGATAATTAGAAACCCGGATGTATATAAATAAAGTGTTAGAAATATAAATATGTATCTAATTAGTATACTAACGCTTAAAAATTTCTTTGGTGGTCATTACCGGAAACATAAATCCGTTCAGTAATGTTCTCGCACTTCCATTTGACGGATTATGACGAAACATTATTACAGTGATTTCTAAACCATTCGCAAAAACGCTTTTTCGTGCTAGGCGACCGACCATTTTCGTTCTATTTCCGGTGAAACGACAATTTCAAAACTTTGAACTGATCTCACAATAATTCCCCAATTATTAACAAGAATTGTTTTTCAAATATTATATATATTCATAATTTAGAGTTCAACAAATACTTGAAATATAATTTTTCAAAATTGGAGAATATAAGTATTTAGCTTAGTTTCTGGTACAAGCATCCTTCCCACCATTCCACGTTCTTCATATTGGTTGGCGGACACCAAGGTGTGAAAAATTGAGTCCAGCCAATCATAAACCTTTTAACAAGTGAATATCATAAAAGGAGTTTAAGATTAAGTAGGAGTTGAGATTCTGATAATAGTATCCTCCACTATTGCAGTTATTTCTTTCTGATTGATGGCAATCGAGGTGTGAAAAATGAACACAAACCGTCATGGGTTTAGCATGAAAACTATGCTCTCTGATTGGTTGAATATTTTCTAGGATATTTAACTTGTGCTCCTATGATATTATGTTATCCGGATAGGAATAGACATTGTAATCAACATTCAAGCAGACTCTTTCGCCAATATATTGATTTCTTTATATATTTTTTCCTTTCTCTTAATTTTTTACTTTTTTTAAATAGTGGAGGTTACTAGATTTATATTATTAAGCTTAGTACATAAATATTATTTATATATATATATATATACACATGGTAGGATCAAGTTCTTAAATTGAAATTGTATATGTTAACGGTGAGGGGTGAAGTCGGTGGCCTCCTCATGGTGCCCCCTACAGATTAGTTTCGACTATGAGCCAAACTATTGACAATAGGTGCAACCTGACTGGATCAGAGACAACAGATCGACTCAGGAAGTAGGTGTTTTATTTTCTGTAGTAAACACTGAAGCACCAAGGTGAGTATAGATGCCTGAAGGGGGCAGCCCCTCCATTCTGCTAGGGTGTATGGGCCAATCCCCCTTAAACCTGAAGATTTCTGATTAAACGTTAGCAAAAGAAGAGAAATACCAGATCAATAGCCACAGACAAAGACGGATGGCGACTCTTTTGCAAATCCTCTACATTGCGAGGTAGAAGAGGAAGAGATTAAGTAAGTAAGTAAGTAAAGTATATGTTAATGGTGATAATATAGTTCATAACCAACTTTAAAGTAAAGACAAATTATTTTATGAAACTGTAAAAAAGTTATAGGATTTTTTTAATTGTCAAAGGCTTAATAAAAATTATTTAGACCTTAAATAATAATCAAAGAAACAAAACAAAATTTAGGAATAAAGAAAAAAATATAAAGAATGCAATATTATGGCGAAAAAGTCTGCCTGAAAGTTAATTACAATATCTATTGTTATCCGGGTAACCTAATATCATAGGAGCTCAAATTAAGTATCTTAAAGAATATACACAGCCACAGTGCATAGTTTTAATGCTAAACCCCTGACGATTTTTCATTGGTTTGTCTTTATTTTTCACACCTTGATAACCAAACAGGTTGTATAAAAGCAGTAGGGCAAATTTGGTATCTTAAATCAGTCTTAAAGAGTTTTGGGAAAGTGCACAACAAGTATTAAACAGTAAGCAATCAAGCAACAACGAACAAGTAAGAGTTCGAACTAGCATAGTGCAAAAGAAATAACTGTCGTCCAAAGCTACCGCACCGTACCGTCGCTCATCTGTCTATCTCAACTCTTTACTATCCCTCTTTATTTAGTAAAAAATTGTGAGTTGCTTTCGCCTATGGCAAAATAGTGAGTTGTACAGTTTCCACCAAACTACTCTGCGGGGAACTAATGTACAGAGATAATGAAAAAAGATAGGTAACAGTCCTAATTAAATAATTTATTTATTCTATTAACAAACATCAACGACGCTTTTATTGGTATGGATTTTATTGAATTAAATTGTCTCCCATTAATTATATATCAAAATATTTTTTTATGGTTAGGGTGAAAATGACACCTGGCCCGACACGTGCAGCCTGATCATGTGGCAAACAGTACCCCTTTAAAATGAATAATCTTTTAACAGGGTTATTTTTCTTTGTTGACTATATTTAATGGCTTTAACTGATCATTTCTTTTAGAATCCTATGTGTATTATAATGTGAATGTTAATCGTGTTGATAGGCTGGGTTTACCCGCAGGGATGACAAGATAAACAATTTTTTTCTTAAAACTAACTTATATCTAATTCTATTAAATATATCTTAATAATCAAATTTTTATGTTTAAGACACTGCCTTCAACTTCAACACATTTATTCCTTCTAAACCCCATCGGAGAAAGTAGGCTAGCCCCTTCTTAGGGAACTTGGCATCCCTGCAAGAAACTACCTAAGAAAGTTTACTTTGACTTCACCATTATTCACACAATACTACTAGGACTTGCAGAGTTGATTGCGGTGAGCAAAGAATTGTGTTTAGGAGAATTGAGTTTAGTCTATAGGGAAACTCAAACTCACCATCACACACAAACTCATTCATATTTACTTATTCCACCCGTCATACTCGGCTACATACTGTGTAGAAGTTACACAGACATACTGGCAACTTTTAGTTATGGTTCTACAAATTTTTAATAATTTTTATAGCGCGATACATGTAAACTACTAAAATTCTACACAACCAAAAATGTATATTTGTAAAAATATCAGACAAAACTATATAATATACTATATAACTATTGGTTTGTAAAAAAAATTGATGTCTTTGAATGATCAGTATAATTCAAAAATAGGAAATCCCAGTAGTGCTAAGTTGATATTTCGTTTAGATGCTACTAGAGACCCAGCAATAAGGTTTTGGCCAAAAACAGTCCACACAGGAACTACCACTTTATGACGATTTTCTTTAAATTTCGTATGTGCGCGCAAGGTGAAAAGTTCTCGGCTTAGCAGCGAAAATGACTTTTTTATTTTATTTTTAAAATGCATTTATTTCTCAAAAGTCTGCCTTTAGTTCAATACACTTTGTTCAACATTTCTAAAATAACTGGATTCCGTCCATGAAGTGCGATTCTGGAAGGTCTTCAAAACATCCATTTACCGCTACTATCAACTCTAAATTTGACCCAAAACGTTTTTCACCCTCAAATTTCTTAAGGTTTAGGAATAGATTAAAGTCAGAGGGGGCCAAATCTGGCGAATGGGGAGAATGTTCCAACAATTCATACTTCAAATCCCTCAATTTTCCCATTTCCAAAGCGCCTTTGTGGGCGGGTGCAATGGCTCCTGATGAAAGAGAATTTTTTTCTTTAGCAAACCAGGCCTTTTCTCTCTAATTTTTTCATCTAGCTGGTCAAGACGATGTACGTAGTATTCCCATTAATTCAGAGACATTTTCCGTGGTAGCCTGCTTCATTTTGTGGTCATCGACCGGTTTTTCAGACAGTGTGACAACACAGACTTGCACAGAGCAAATTGAATGAGCAAACTGAATTTGCTCTGTGCAAGTCTGTGTTGTCACACTGTCTGAAAAAATGCAACCTGAAGATAGGCGAACGCCCGATACCGGTCGATGACCACAAAATAAAGCAAGCTACCACGGAAAATGTCTCTGATGCTTTCCAGCTCTGCGGAACCAACCACCACAACATTCCCATTAATTGTTTGACCCTTTGGCAGGTAGTGAATCAAGAGAATCCCTTTGGAATCCCAAAAAACACTAATCATAATCTTTCCAGCCGATCCAATTGTCTTTGCTTTCTTTGGCGCATAGCCACCGGCTTCCACCCACTGCTTGGACTGTTGTTTTGACTCAGATATAAAGTGGTGAACCATCGTAATCCACGTTTCATCCATCATAACAAATCGCGCAGAAAATCGGTTGGATTCTTCTTAAAACGGCACAAACATTACAGAGAAACTCGATTCCTCATTTGTTTGTGATCATCATTTAACAAATGCGGCACCCATCTTGCACAAAGTTTTCCTATACTGAGTTCTACGTGTAAAATGTGCCGTACCCTTTTTTTTCTGAGATGCCCTCAGCTTTAGCTATCTCGTACACCTTTAATGGTCGATCATCTAGAACTATATTGTGTATCTCTCAATATTTTCTTCGGTAGTTGCAGTTTTTGGCCGTCCATCAGGTGGACAATCAATGTACGACCACATTTAAACTCAGCTGCCCAGTTTTTTTATTGTTGATAACGAAGGTGAATTTTTGTTGGCGAAAAAACCATCCAAAACGAAGAATTCTATGACGGAACGGTATTCAAGTAAATTCATTTTGTGAAAAACACACAAAACGCTTACTTTAAACAGCCGAATAAAACAAAACTGTTTGTCTGAACAAATTCACATTTGGTATTTACTTTCGCAACAAATGTGCCAACTTAACAAAACAGTAATATCATTTGTAGCAGTGCCATCTATGGGCTAGGCCGAGAACTTTCACCTTGCCCTAGTATATATTTATATTAGGTCTATCACTTTGAACCATTTTGCTCGAGAAAAATCCATTTCAGGTGAGTTGTGGAAGAGGTTTTCCTCTCACAGGCCATTTCACTATAAATACGATTCTAACACCTGCTTGCTGAAATTCTGACCTTGAAAAAAATTTGAGAAAGCGACTTTACTAAAATTTTTTGTTGCCCAGTTTTCTGCAGTAAAAACACCAACGGGTTTCTTTTAACTTGATATACTAACTAAAGTAGTTCAAATCAAGTTAACATATAACTTTTGTTGTGAAACTTGTTTCGAGAAAATTGATTTCAGGTGAAGTGAAGGGTGAAGTTTCTTCCCTCAAGATAGTTTCATTGTAGTTTAGGCTTCACTGACATTGAAGGCAATTAAACATTTAGTAAAACAATTCAAGTTTGAAGAAAATTGGTCACTTCTTATTGTGTAAATTGCAGTAAGAAAAAGTCATGTTAGGTTTCACAACAGTTTTTAAATAGTTTGAACTGTTGTAGACAAAATATGAATTTAACACAAGAGTAGATAGATAGTTTGAAAAGAGGTGGCAAAGACTCGATCCACCGTGACGTGCACTAGGAGATCTATTGTGGATCCCCTGTGGTGAATAGCCCTTCCTCCAGCTTCACCCGTCTAAGCAAGCAAAGCAAAGCAAAGCTGAAAGCGGCTCCATGAAATTCATGGCGTAGGGAATGCTTGTTCCCAGGTAAAGAAACCTTGTCCTCATCAGGCCGGCACTCTCACAAAGTTGGTACGTGTGCCTATTCTGTCTGCCCCGTCAGTAGACCCACTATTATTCTTATATCCTTCCGGCTATGGTTCAGTAGGTCCCTGGTAAATTTAGGCAAGTGTTTCTTAATAAAGACGTGCGTTTGCCTCTGTCCTGCTGTTCTCCCCTACAATTGCAGACGCTGTTCTTCTATCCAACCTTTGATAGAAGTTTGAATCAACCGTAGTTTCTTCCTCGACCTTACAGAATCGGCATAACGTGTTATCTGCGTTGCTACATGTGCCTATACAGCCTACAATGCCTAGTTAGTAGTCCACTAATATCCTTATAACCTTCTGGCTATGGTTCAGCAGGTCCCTGGTAAATTTAGGCAACAAGTGTTTCTTAATAAAGAGTTTGGCCTGTCCTGGTGTTCTCTCCCACAATGAACATGTCTTTGAGCCCTCCCTCACTAAAGCATCTACCTTCTGGTTGCCCAGAAACCCCGGTTCCTGGTACCAGCTTATTGCGAGCACCCATCTCGGTTAGAGCAGTTAGGCAGTCCCACACCAGTTGCGAGAATATTTGGTGTGAGGAAAGGGCCTTCAAGGCAGCCTGGCTAACGCAGTATATAGCCACAGAGCTGTAAGGTCTCTAATTCTTGCCTTAAAATCTTTTTAGCACAGAGCTGTAAGGCCACAGAACGGCGTATCTCCCCAAACTGGCCTCAACTTTGACCTTAGGCATACCCCTGTAGAACCCAGCCACGACCCCAGTCGAAGTCTTGGAACTGTCCGTATACCAGAATGGGCACGGAATTCCCACTGCAACTAGAATGACATGGTAAGCCCAAGCTGGTGTCAGGAGGTTGTGGTAAATCCGTAGGCTTGTCTTTGGCCGGGCCAGTGACCATTCTAGGCCTTCAAGTAGGGGACTTGCTCCCTCTACAAAATGGTACCATGGGATCGTGAGCCAGCCCGGCGGAGTTCTGTCTCCGCGCTCACGAGTTGAGGAAAGGTTTCGTGGTGGTCGAGGCTTCGCAAGGATGATAGTAGAGTCCCAGTGTATCTGTTCTGTGGGAGGAAGTTGGTTGGTTTGCCTTCGGGAATAGTTCCGCCTTCTTCCAATCCCTCACAACAACAGACCGAGTTACCAAGTTGAGGGCCCATTCACTGCCCCATTTACCTTTATTCGGTATTACAACGTGGAAGTTCCTATCAAAATTGACCCTCTGCATTGGCATAGACAAGTAAGTGGTCAGCCTTAATTTCCTCAATCAAACTCCGATTGAGCAAAGACATGTCTGGAAATTATGGGAGGTGGCCTTTGCAGGAGCCTATAAATTTCTAATATGGCCTCACCTTGAACAAAAATGTGTAATGGTGGTAAGTTAAGGAGGACCCCTTAACTTACCACCATTACACATTTAACGTCTCCGTCGGGGTGGTTCTCATGGCTCCCGTGGCACCCAGGCATGCTTGCCTTTGAATCCCTTTCAGCCTTTCTGCCACCATTTTCTGCAAAGTCATGATCCACCAAGCCACGGACCCATATGTGATCATTGGCTTGATGATCCTGGTATATTCCCAAAGGGTCAACCTTGGCGCAAGCCTCAGAACAAAAGAGTAAATACAGTTCGTTGGATAAAATGCTATTAAACTCTCAAACCTGCTCGGCAGCCCTTGCAAAAGTGATCTTGAATAATGGAAGTTTTTACTTTAAACTTTTTTCAGATAAGTGACAACTAAAAAAGTATAAATTATTGGCTATTTAACAAAGTAATAATAATAAGTCTGTACTGTTTTGCTCCAAAGTGGCAATCAATTTATATAATGTTACATTTAATGATATTCCATTTTTAGTTTTTTATTTGATAGTTTTGTGCAGTCTTAAAATGTAAATAATGCTTATATATGTAAAAAGTATAAGTATAGGACAAATATAGATCATAGAAATTTATTTAATAAATAGTAATATAAATTTAGGCTGCCCCATTAAAAAATTGAACGAGTTCTCTTTGTATTTGGACAAATGAAGATAAAGGAAGGAGAAGAGCTAATGTTTTTAGATATTGCTTTTATCTAAAAAATGTTTTGTTTATATCAATATAAAATACTTCATAAAAGTTCTAATAGAAGAAAATACAGAATTATATTATGTTGAACGGTTTTTAGGTTATCTAGGAACTTACATTTTATTATTATAATTTTTTAGAAGAATATTCTTTAAGCATTTCAATTTATTTACTTTCCTCTATCTCAGAAATTTATTTAAAGGTCAATGAATTGATAGAAATATCAGTCAATGTAAATTATGAGCTATGTAGTACATTGAGTGTACAGTATTGATTACTAATATATGTATGTATTATTTTATGCATATTTATCTCAGTTTTATATAAAATATATCTACCTAAATATATGTTTTCCTAGATGTATATTTACACTTTAAAGACATGTGTCCCTGAGGCAACTGTAAATGTATTTGTATTTACCTATAGGAGATATTAACAAATAAAAACTATATTAGAATAGTGTACAGAATCGACTAGTATATTTTTTCTAACCCTAAAAAGGGGTGCAACCCTTTTTTTTTTATGCAGAAGGGGTTAGCTAGCTAGGGTGTCTAAATGGCTTTTTATTATAATAATGTGTAACTAGTTGACAAAGGATTAAAAAAGGGGTTGGTAGAAATGTATCACCTGTCATTCATAAACATTAACTGTTCTACATGTTTCATCAGATCCTCTTCAATTGTAAAAAAAAATCACTTTCTGTGGTAAGTTACTGTCATATTTAAGTAGTGTAATTTATATATTTGGCCCCATAAATGTTGTCTTTGTTAATTAGTTTCATTCTGATATTGTGGTTTTTCTATGACTATGTTTATTATATCGAATATTAGTCTTTGGTGACATTTTTAATGGGAAAATGCGTTGCTATTAATTTTTTATTGTCTACAGAGGGAGTTAGAAAAAATAAATAAATAAAAGACAAATTTGAGAGAAATTGAAGAAGTAATTCATTATATATTCTACTTTACTTTCCTTTTTGTATCTCCTTGAAATTTTTCATTTAAGCTCACAGATCATAGTAAAATACAAAAAAAAACTGGAACATTAATTTAGATCCATAGTTTTTCGGTTCACAGAAAAATTTAATTTGAGTATTTTATAGGAAGAAATGGCTATATTTTCCTTTAATGTTACCAACAATATATATTATTTGAAAGAAAACAGTAATTTCTATTTTTATCACCCTCCATATTTGTTCATATAATCGTGCTGAGGAGTCAAATAATATGTATTAATACATATATGCAGAATGGAAGGGAGAAATGATACTGATGTTGCATGAACAAAGGGGTAACTTCAAGTCTTTAAAATAAATGGAAGCTTTTTTACTATTGGTACCCTCAGGATAGTTTAGTTTGTTATTTGAATAGGCAACACCCTCCTAGTTATATAATGGCTTCCTTTAAGCATGCTCAGTAGTCTCCGAAGTTTACAGAACACCATATACTCGCATGCAGTATGCAAAGGATCTTTACGTAATGGTTTTTTTAGGGTGCTGGCCCCTTCTAGTGAAAGGGTTTTATGTGTAGTAGGGTATTATCATTACTGTTTGACACAAGGGTTAAAAAAAAGGGGTTGTTATGTAACTAATAAAGGGTTCCATAGTAAAAGGCATGTGTCTGATGTTCATATAAGGGTGTCTCCCACTTTACGTAACTGAGCATGCTCCTACGTAAAGTCTCAGCGCCTTCAGTGCTGACTTAAAACTCAATCTGAACACATCCTATGACTGAATTTTAAGTATATATCTTTTTTATATACAATTATTTTAAGAAAAAGTGATTTAATGGTGTTAATCCCACGAAATGCTATATTTTACTACTTTTGTGAGCTAAACAGCCTTTGCGTATCCATGGATATTTCATAAAATGTAAGTAATTTATATTTATTTGAACATAAAATGAATGAGAAGTTTTTATAAATGCTTTACTTACATATTAATGATCCAAATTAATAAAAATAACAAATCTGTTTTTTAATTGGGCAAGGATTTTATGATTTTTAGAACAATTTCTTAAAACAAATTCAAATTTTGCGATTCTTGTTGCAGAATGTTTTTATATAATAATAACTGATAATGATTTTGAAAAAGGAATTTCTAATTCTATACTTTTATACTTGCTTAAAGTAGGAAGCATCTTATATATCACAATCAAAGAAAATCCTTAGAAAATAAGTCTTTCGCCGAAGATTTTCATTTTGAGGCATCCATCGAGCCGCTTTGACTGAACCACTTTAGATTGCATTGCTGCTACTTTATTTATTTATTTATCTATAGAGAAGTGAACATAAAATCAAATTCATAAGTTATTGTGCCCGTTTTATCTGGCCATCACTTTTTATTGTTCAACTGTGAACTTCATTTGAACAAACATCTCAAGTTCAGAAAGCATCATTTAACTTTCTTTCTTTCAAAGACAATTTTCAATAAGTTTACATTATTTCAATTTATTTATCTTCATTTTGTTAACACATTATTAAATATTTTATTCATTAGTTAATAAATTTTGCTTTAAGTTCTCAATAAATTTACTATATAAACTAATTAGTGAAGCATCTAATGAAAGATAGAAAATAAATTACTTTTCTATTCTAAGAAATAATTTTCATTTGTTGATTTTGGGACACTATATTTAAAAAAAATAGTATACCAACAATTAGACTCTCAGATGTACGTTGAAGTTTGAAAAATAATTAATGTTAATCTTAATTAATAATTAATATTAATCTTATTAATGCCAATCTCAATGCTTTTCAAATTCAAATTTAATTTTAGTAAAGCAAACAACCCTCTTTAATTTTATTAATTATGTTAATTTTATAATAATTAATTATATCCATATGATGGATTTTTAAATCATAACATTATTAGTAGATTATGCAACTCCCATTACAAAATATATAATATAAACCTTGTTCACATTGTTAAGCATAAATTAGATTAATATTGAATTATTGGGCATTGAATATCAGTGTTTCTTATAATCTGAATGTGGCGTTTTGCTCTACCAGGAAAATTCTATTCCCAAATAATTGCGTATCCTCATTTACAAGCAACTGCAACTAACAAAACATCATTTTAATCATAAGATACAATTAATGCAGCTGCCCTTGTTCGTCTTTCAAAAACAAGTAAGCATTTCTTTGAGGAAAAAATGAATAATCTTGGTAGTTTGCAATGCAATCTTGCTAAATTAAAATACTACAGTGTGTGTACTTGTGATCACTGGCGTAACTAGGATTTGTAGCCCCCCGCAAAATCATTCTTGGAGCCTCTAACATGAAAAAAATAATGCTATTATTCCTGTTTTTTCCCCCCCAATAAATATTCATCCTTTTTATATTTTTATTGGCAAGTAATTAAATCATTCATAGAGAAATGTTGTATTGACTCATTTTCAACTGCCAAGAAGATAGAAATTTCAAATGTTCTTCTTTTATATTATTTCTAATATAAGAGTTTATTAATTTTAGTGTGAATGGAGATGCTATTGTTACCGGTATATTTAAATAAAGAATTTAGTTGGAAATTACTATTCATAAATGAATATTTAACCAATAGTAAATTTGCAAACTAGTAAGTTTTTTTAATTAGTAGCTTTTCTGATTTTTAAATAACGTTTTAAAATTTAAATTCATTACTAGCATGTTTGTATGTTTATAATGATTCAAAATAATTTTCTGAAAAATGGCTGTTTTTTGTAATGGGTATTTTTAAATGGTTATAAAAATCGAAATGCTACCAATGTATTAATGAATCTTCTAATATTATCTAATATTTGACTGGCATTTGAGGATTTTTAAAGTCAATTCAATAATCATGCAGTTCAAATTTATAGTTTTGTCAATCAAATCAAGTGATGGAATTTAGCAGTCCTATAAAATTTTATGATTTTTTCCCGTGTTTTTAGTTAGGATCCCTTTTTTCGCGTTAGACTCTATTCTCATCACTTGAAACCTCATAAAACAATTTGGTCTCTCCACACCAGCAAAGTAAACAAACACAACCAATTTATAGTGTTCCAAGACTTTGCTATTTCTAATAATTATTAAATTATTATTGTAATTAATCTTTTTGAATGATTTGAGGTCATTTTTTAAAATTCTTATTAGAAAGAACCTAGGCTTGCTAGCAGCTGTGTACTAACGTAGATTTAGAATTGAATTTTGACTGACATAAAACTTGCACTCGCAAGTTTTCCAGCATATCATAAACTAAGGTCTTCCTGTCAAAATTATTTTGACTGTTGTTTTTGTTCACCGATATTATCTAATTTTTATGAATATGAGTTGGAAACAATGATAACAATATAAGAATAGAGAGGTGATTAGTTCAGTGGTAGTTCGCTAGGCTTCTACGTGGAATTCCCACCCGAGTTCAAGTCTAGCATTGCTGACCTCAGATTTTCTCATGCTAGAAGCCTCTACAGCTCAGTACAAGTGATAACAGTACGTCTGTAACGAAAGAAAACTGCCTGGAAGCTGGGAATGCACAGAGAAGGCTTCGGAGGCACGATAGATCAGGTCGTAGTGCCTCATAATAAAAGAGAAAAATCTAAAATATCTAAGAGATTATGACTATAAAGCCAAATCCAGTGTCACTTTGATGATATATATAGCTTTGTCATTGTTTGTAAATAGATTGTAGGCATCTGTAAAGTGTGGTGAGGGAATGCTTAATCAAGAAATTGTCAATGTAAGTCCCCCAGACTTTGATCTTAGCATCTGTGGGTTCAGGGGGAGGCAGAACGTTTCAGTGAGAGGACACGGTACATAAGGTACTGGGCGTCTTGTTTCCGGATGACTCGGGTCCGGATTCGCGTCTCTAAAGGGACATTACGAGCGGAAATGAGCTGTAGGCAAAAAGTGATACACTGGAGGATTTCGTTGAGGACGATGTGGAGATGGCGTTGGCTAGGGTTCGGGCCCGTTCAGCCCCAGAGGGTCGGATTGGGTTACGGCTGAGATGGTTAAACGGGTCAGGCAGGTGCGTCCGCAAGTGCTTGTCGATACATTTAACCCTAAGACCACAACCCTAAGTCGTATCGCCCGGTAAGCTTGAGTAAAGTCTTCGAGAGGCTGTCCATGAACAAGTTGTTTGAATTAGACGCTTGGAGGGGATCCCCACAGGCTTCGCAGTTTGATTTTAGAAAGAGGGTGTCGACAGAAGACGCTATAAACGATTTGGTAGAGGTCGTGATTGTGCTTCCAAATACGTGGCCGCGGTTTTCGTTGATTCTACGGGGCTTTGCCATCTTTTGTGGCCTAGCTTGCTTAGATTCTTAAGGGAGTTGTATTGCTCAGGGAACTTGTGAATTCCTTTTTGGTTACCCAGGAAGGTAATAGTGAGGTCTGATTTCAAGGAAGTGGTCAAGACAGTTATTCGGGTTTACTCTCAGGGTTCATTGAATGGACCTTACTTTCTGTGTCTGACACGCTCTTGACTTTTAATATTCCCGGGGTATGCAACAAGGTTGCCTTTGCGGATAATTTGGTGTTGTGGTAGAGGGGATAGTAGGCTTCAGCTGGAGGAGAAGGCAGCGCTGGCAATGAGTGCGCTGGGAGTTGGAGTATGGAAAATAAGCTCGAAATTTCACCCACAAAACCCCTTGCTATGCTTATGAAGGGTGCATTGGCTTTAAACAGTTCTGTGGTTCTGCATGGATGCACAGTCTTTGTACAGCAGACAAAATATTTGGGGATAATTTTGAACAATAAGCTTAGTTTTGCTCCTCATGTAAGGTTCCTGCGAGAATGATCAAGCCACATTGGATATCGGCTTAGGCGGATTTCGAGTGGGGAGTTAAGGGTTGCGAGGGCTTTATAGCGGGCGGTCCTGATTCCCCAGTTGGTTTATGGCGTCTCGATCTGTGGGCATAAGGCGCACCTGACCCGGATATTGCAGCAGTTGTCTGCAACGCAGCGTTCGACGGTTGCTAGCCGTACCGTCTTGACAGAGGCTCTGCAGGTGCTGACGGGTTGCTTCCCGTTGGATGTAGAACTAGTCAGGGCTGCGGGTAGATAATTTCTAAAGTGGGATCGGGCGGCAAATTTGGGTAATATTAATTTGGATGTCGCCCCACCCGAGGTAGACAGTGCGGGCTGGGTTAGGGACGTCGCCTTCCGAGAGCTGGGTGTTTTATTACTGCGGGAAGGTGGAGGAATTCTACTAAGGATAGGTCAACGTTCTCGTTTTTGCAGGAGGTAAAGTGGGGGTGTAGCATTATTTCCGACGAATTGTCATACGCGGTTTCACGGTTGGGCACTGCAGTCACTATGCGCAATGGCATTCGTCACCATCTGTTGCCTCCATTCGTAGAACCATTTCTTCAAGCGACGGCTGTTAAAATCTCCAATTCACGATTTACATTCTCCTTATCAGCAGTTTACTGCCCTCCCGGACACAGAATGACTACTGAACGGTTTCAGTATTACTTTTCTTCTCTTGGACATTTCCTCTCGGCTGGCGGAGATTTCAACGCCAAGCCTAAAGTATGGAGGTGCAAAACCTACAATCCACGAGGCCAGGGCTGGTTGGTTGTAAATATTTAGCCTCCCATGCAGGTGTATGCTAGGCCAATAAGAAATTTAGAATTATCATGTGGACACGCCCGCATTTGACACCTTTACTTCTGTACTGTGATTGGCTAATTATTTCTATGAAAAATCTAATTTAGAATTTTGTTTACTAATTTCCCTAATAAATTATAAATTTATCAAATTATCAAATTATGGATTAAAAATATTTTATGAAAAAAATATGCAAAAAATAAAGTTATTTCTAACATAATATTTACTGTTTTATATAATTAATGTAAGCTATCAGGAAACAACTCAGAATTTTCATTTTATTGTTGAAAAAGAAGGCAAAAGAGAATTAGGCAGAAACGCAAAATCCAATTCCGCCATTTTTTTATTTTGCTGTTTATACTGGTGGGACAAAATAAAATTGATGTTAATCACCCACTAAAAATTTCTCAAAGGAATTCACCATATTTTCGGTTAAAAAACTTTTCTTTGACCTGAAGTTTGTAGCTATTAATTATATTGTCCTTAATTTTATGTATACGCAGTCCACAAAGTATTGAAAGAGTATTGTTGTTGAGGTTGGTTTCGCAGAGCTGGAAAACATCTCTGATATTGAAAGAGTACTTTAAAGATGGAAATCTGCGCAAGAGCTAATGCAATCAAAATCTACTTTCTGACAACAACATAAAAAAAAAAATCGAACTTATTATTAGTGTAATTAAACAAATAAATATAGAAAGTAGAAGTGTTATTGCACTTGTTGGTATTCAGTTCTTACATTAAATGTAGTGCTATGTACAGAAACATTGCGTTGAAGTGAACTCTTTACACGAACTTAGTGAATTTGCTCTGACGATGAATGAAAATCCGAAACCGGTCGGGAATAAAAGGAATATACACGCTAGGACGAATTAAATACCAGATGTTATCCAGCATCGCAGACCCATCAATTCTCAATTGCGGATTCATTAATTATTATATATTAGAGTTCGAAAATTTAGAGGTATTGCATATATTCAGTAATTGGTTAGAAAAAGAAATAGAATGTGGAAATGTAGATTTAAATTATAAAATAAAAATTAAATTGGATGGACATAAAACTACTTTAAGTAAACATAAAATTAACTGAGAAACTAAACTTGATAAAATGACTTTTTTTTGAGAATACCATACACTCCCCCCCTTCTCAAAACGTCTTTAAACGGACTTTCTTGGATAAAAGTTTCAAACAAAAGTGAGAGGACTCTGTATTCATAGTTAGTAAACATCAAATTTAAAGAAATCCGTCGGCGTTTTTAAAGTGAAAAACGCAGAAAAAAGCGTTCAGTAAAAACGCACTTCCGGTCAACCGATTTTTTTCCAAACTCGGAATTTTGGCTACAATTTCAGTTCTAATTAATATTATTTGGATTATAGAATTAATTTCGTTCAATGACTCACATATTTCGTTTAAATTATATCATAACGGTTTTATTGCGTCAACTCAACTGGACCATCAAGTATCACTTAAAGGTTTTAACTTTATATTTCATTAAAGAATTTATTATGGGACCCTTTAACTTTCTCATTTGTTTCTTATCTTTCTTGTCGCTTTTTTTTTCAGTTAAGCTCCAGATAATCTTGTGCTGTTTTTCTATCAGCCTTTTCGATTTCAGTGTGATGAAGTTGTCTAAAATAAGAAAATTAAACAATAAGAATGAAAATTGTAAACTTCACTCGTAACTTTTTAATATTACTCGTAATTTAGCCAATAAACCTAAACACTATCGTAATCGCAGCCAACAATATTCTAATAATATTGAGGCAATATTCTAACCTCAATTTTCAGTGAGGGCGTTTAAAAAATACCTGTGAATATAGTAGAGAGCGCGAGCGCAGTGCCGCACAAATTTGAAATATCTTAAAAATACTTTTAAAATTTAATGGCCGGAAATGAATTATATAAATTACGCCATAATATAACAATAACTGAAGTCTTCAAAAACAAAATAGTTAAGGAATATAATTTAAGTTTTCAGTAATGCAGTACAAAAGTATTACATAGTCAGAATAAAGACAGTAAATAGATTTCGGCCGCCCATGTGCCATACCTTGCACATATGACACCCTGCACGAGGCCAAGTATTAAATAATGTGCTTCACTCAGAAAACTACTTCTGCTGTTCTCTAACGGAACCCACATCTCCTCGAAAACTACCAGACATACTGGACATCTTCATACAACAATACCGACCAACTTTACTTCCACAACTCCCCTCAACGATCTATCTCTGACAATTCTCCTGTTCTATTAACGCTTCATGACCAACCATTGCTTACGTCACGTGCCCGAATCTAATACCAGGAAAAATGATCTGGGACAAATTTAGAGATATAATAGAGAACGAAATTTACCTAAAAACAAGCCTAAAGACAAACACTGAGCTCGAGAATACAGTAGAAAATCTGACCATCACCATAAACAAAGCAGCCAACCATGGCGCAGAACTTGGTTCTAGGTATTCCAGCATAAAGACTGAACTCAGTAGACTTATTCGACATCTCAAAAGTAAAATAGCGAAATATAAATGTGACAAATTCCTTTCCTATAGTAACAACCTCCAAATGAAGAGGATCTCTTTCTCGCGTGCTCTCGACGACTACTCAAACATAAAATATCATCGTTCCCATTGCAACAGACTTACGGAACTTAGGTAAAATCTGACATATAAAAAGCTCCTTGACAGTCCACTACAATTATGTCTTCCTCCTAAACACATCAATCCCAAAACAATCAGATCAGTTATACTACCATTGTGCCATTGAACAAAGCTCCTGGATACGACCTCATCACAACCAAAATATTACGTCAACTTCCATAGAAAGCAATAATCTTTATTACCAACAGATACAACTGACACAATTCCCAATGCAATGGAAATATTCAATTGTAACTATGGTATCGAAACCGAACAAACCAATTCACTTACCAACATCCATTTATCAGTCTTCTTCCTGTATTTTCCAAAATTTTCGAACGCCTACTGCTAACTGACATACAACTTCAACTAGAAAACATAACACCCACACATCAGTTTGGCTTCAGGAGAGCACATTCTACGATACAACAAGGTCATAGACTAATTGACAAAAAATCTTCTTCTCTAGAAAGAGGATGTTATACCTCGGCCGTGGTCCTTGATGTCAGTCAGGCTTTTGATAAAGTTTGGCATAATGGTCTGCTGTTCAGATTAAAGCAAATCCTGTCTGATGAACACTATCTGATACTGAATAGTTTCAAACAGATTTTTTTCCTTAAGGAGCAAGGGGAGTGATAGATACTCTGCAGTGCTCCCCATAAAGGCAGGAGTACCTGGGCAGCATTCTTGGACCGACACTATATTCTCTCAGCACAATGGACATTCCCACCTGACACACATACTAGCAACCTATGCAGACCACATAGCAATACTTTCAACTGACAACGACACCACAATAGAATCCTCAAACCTTCAGTACCATCTAAATCTCATACACGAACACCTCTAACTGTGGAAAATCAAAATTAATGAAACAAAATGTACACACGTAACATTTTACTCTCAGACGATTAAACTGTCCGACTATATACCTTGACAACACACCTTACGAGAAGGATATTCGCTACCTTGGACTATACCTAGACAGAAGCCTAACATGGTACACTCATGTAACGAAAACTGGACATTCCTTGAAAACTGGATATCATCTTGTCAAACGCTTACTCGACAAACGATCTAAATTAGACATGAGAAACAAACTTCCCATTTACAAATCTATAATAAGACCAAATTGGACAGCTGTAGGGAACCGCCAAACCGACGCACACGAAATGGATGCAGGCCATTCAAAACAAGATTTTACGTACTATCACACAATGTCTCTACTATGACACTAACACAGCGCTACAAACCTATCTACAGATTCCATTCATAAACGAACTGATAGAACAACTCTACACAAGATTCCACAGCAATCTAGGCACACACATCAATCCACACATCATTAAGATATCCTCCCTGACCATACCTGGGAATCCTCCCAGACGTTTAAAGCTGGCCAAGAGATCTCCTGACCGAGCAAGGGGAGTGATCCCCAGCCAGGAAGATGGCACTGGCAACTTTTCTCAAGCCACTCAAGACAATTTAGCCACAGACATCCAATTTATTTATTGTATTAGCGTTTGCAGATTTTAAATGATATAAATAAATGATAAAAAAAAAAAAAAGTTTTGTCAAGAAATATGTATTTGGGAGGTTCTATGGGACCAATGGCGTTAGACTTCCCTGTAAGAGATCTTAACTTGGAATCAGGAACACTTGGACGCGGAGTGCTTTTTAGGGGCAATAGTAAATTCAGAGGTTTTTTTGATGTTCATGGGAAAGAATTCAAATTTATTAAAAATATAAAATAATCTCTATTTTCTTTAGAATCTGAATGAATTTTTATATTTATTTCACTTTGAAACTTAGAATGAATGCAGTAAATTACAACTGTCATTGAATCTATATCCTTCTTAGAAATACATAATATTTTTCTGTTTCGTTTAGCAGATATTTTTTGTCACTCTGGGCGCTTTATTAATTTCAGAAACTATGTTATTTTCATTAGACAATTAATTAAAAATTACATTGCACTTATTTTATAAATTTTGAAAGAGTCGTTTAAATATTTCTTTCTAAAGAAAAAAAATCCGGTGTGAAACAGTCGCACAACTTTCTCTTACTGCAATAAGTTTACTAGGGAAGGGAATAGCTAAGTGGTTAGCGTACTGGATTCCCACGCGGAGGACCCGGGTTCGAGTCCAGTGTGCTACCCATAAATGTTTTCTTCCTAGGAGCCTCTACAGCTCACTGTTCGTCTGTACTGTTGTCTGTAACGAGAGAACACTGTCCGGATGCCAGCAGTGCACTAAGAATGCTCCGGGCGCCAACGACCATAGATACTGACGCGCCTTAAATTAAAAAAAAAGAAAAAAGTTTACTAAATTATACCTGACAAATTTTATAGTTAGTATATCAAATTTAACGAAATTCGTCGTTGTTTTTATGGAGAAATCGTAAAAAACTGTTCAATGAAAACCTGTTTACTAATTTTCTTGAAACTCGGAATTTTGGCAATCTATTCATTTCTAATAATTGTGTTTAGATAATTGTATAATAAACTATGATACAGGACTTTACAGGAAAACCTCACCCCATTCCCTACCCTGAAGGCCCTTTAAATGACTTGACCAGAAGATGTTTCAAATATTTATGATTATGTTTCAAATAAAAGTTGTGACTTCATTTGAAATTTATAATGAGTATAATGAGTATGTGTACTTCACATACTTTGTTTAAAGAAAATCGTTGGAGCCGTTTTAGAGAAAATAGCAGAAAACTCAAAAATACTTTTCACTGGGGAAGGGATTAACTCAGTGTTGAGCGTGTTGGACTCCCATGTGGAAGCCCCGGGTTCGAGTACAGTGCTACCCTTTAGATATTTTTTTCCTTGGTCCCTCTACAGCTCACTGTTCATTGATGGACAGTGTTACCTGTTGCAAGAGAACACTGTCCGGAGGCCGGCAGAGCACTGAGAAGGCTCCGGGCGCCAATGTCCATAGATGTCGACGCGCCTTCAATTAAATAAATACGAGGCATGTCCAGTAAGTAAGTGTACTGAATTTTTGTAGGTTACAAAAATTTTTATTTGAACAAAAAAATTACCTGGTTACATTAGTACCATATGTAAGCTATTTTTCGACATAGTCACCATTCCTCTCAATGCAGGTGGTCTATGTTCCTGTAATGCATGGTGGTATTAATTTTTTGATGCCTTCCTCGAAGTAGTTTCCCGCCAACCCCTTTGTCCACTTCTCCACTTCCCCCTTCACCTCCTCGTCGGTTGAAAACCTTTTTCCACCCATGTGCAGCTTCAGGGAGGTAAAGAGATAGTAATCTGAAGGTGCTAGGTCAGGGGAATGCGCGGAATGCACGAGGCAAGCAGTTCCTTCGTGGCGTTGGCCGTGTGTGGTCTGGCATTGTCGTGCAGCAGGCAGACTCCCTTTGTCAGCATGCCTCTCCTTTTGTTCTGAATCGCCCTCCGCAATTTTTTAGGGTCTCACAGTATCTTGCAGCGTTGATGGTCTCCCCTTGAGGCATATATTCAATTAAAATTATGCCTTGACAGTCCCAAAACACGGATGCCATGATTTTCTTGGCTGAAATTGTGGTTTTGAACTTTTTGGCGGAGGGTGAAGAGGTGTGACGCCACTGTTGAGACTGCCTTTTGGTTTTAGGTGTGTAGTGTGCAACCCAATTTTCATCTCCAGTAATGATGGAGCGGAGAAATTCATCTCCATGGACTTTCTAGCGTCTCAAAAACTCTTGCCCGGCCTCCACTTTTCACATTTGGCGGGAGATTGGATTGACATTTTTCACGAAACGTATTGTCGCGTCGACAGTTCTCAACGTACTGACCTCGAACTGGTCTCGTTGCGGAGGGAAAGAATCAGGCATGTCGAAAACAAAATCCCTCCGGCCGTGAGAGCCTCAGTACACTTACTTACTGGACATGCCTCGTAATACTTTTCTTCAAATGCAAATTTCACTTTCTTCAAACTCGAAATTTCGACAAAATATTTAATTCTAATTAATATTATTTAGATGATAGAATTGTGTAATAACCTGAAATAGTACTTTAGAGGAAACCGTAACCCCACTTCTCACCCAAAACTGCTCTTAATTGAATTTTCCTGGAGAAGTGTTTAAAATAAAAGTTGTAGCTCATTATATGTATAGTTGATATATAGTTGTATAGTTGATGTATTAAAGAAAATCGTTGGAGTTGTTTTCGAGAAAATGACAAAAAAAGCATTCATTAATGTGGCCTTTCCGGTTGAATGATTTTTACGAAAAGCTTATTTTCAGGTTTCCTGGTAGCGCTTTAACGAAATATTAAGTTTGAACATTCTGCAACTTATCGCTTTTGAGATATGCTGTCATACACACACATACACACGGACCAATTGCTAAAAACCACTTTTAAGGACTCAGGGGACCTCAATACGGATGTATCCGTTGAAAACTCGATTTCAAAAATTTGACACGATTACAATACTTCCTCTTACTATTAGTAAGAGTAAATAAAAATATTTCGAAAAATGCACCACATTTCAACATTTAATATTTTTGTTAATAAATGCCACAGATTTCTAAGTAATAGCATTTTTTGCAATATACAATTTTAGAAGCAGATAATTTTTTTCGAGATGCGAGGATTTTATCAATTGGAAAAGATGGTATTTATTATTACTGAAAAAACTATCAAATGGTTAAGTACTCAGAAGAGGGACTTCGAATTTGGCTTTTGCTGTAAAATGCTTGGTATTTTTTTACTTTCTCTTACTCCTAGTAAGAGGAAGTATTGTAATCGTGTTAAATTTTCGATATCGAGTTTTCACGGGAATATCCGTTTTGAGGTCCCCTGAGTCCAAAAAAGTGGTTTTTAGCAAATGGTCTGTATGTTTGTGTGTGAATGTATGTGAACAGCATAGCTCAAAAACGATAAAGTTGAAACTTGATATTACGTTCAGGTATCACCATGAGATCTGACAGTACGTTATCTGTCAAAATTCCTCAACCGGAAGTACCACTTTACTAGTTGTTTTTTTTACGTTTTTGCGATTTTCTCAAGAATGGTTCCCACGATTTCTCTTTAAACTTTGTATATCAACTACACATACAAAGAGCTACAACTTTTATTTGAAACATTTCTCTGGGAAAATTCATTTGAGGGTACTTCTGGGGGAGGGGGTGGGGTTAGGTTTCCATTTAAAGTGCTATTTCAGTTTATTAGACAATTCTGTCATCTAAATAATGTTAATTGGAACTGAATATGTTGTTGAAATTCCGAGTTTGAAAAAATTGGATAATCGGAAGTGCGTTTACATTACCACTTTACAAAATGATTTTTTCACTTTTTCTCGATTTTCTCAAAAATATCTCGGCCGATTTTCTTGAAACTAAGTATATAAACTAACCATGCAAAGATCTACATCTTTTATTTAAAATATTTATCTAGGAAAATTCATTTAAGGGCACTTTTAGGGGAGGGTTGGGGTTACAGCTTCCTCTAAAGTGCTATCAATGTTGATTATGCAATTCTATCATACAAACAAAATTAATTAGAAATAAATAGATGGCCAAAATTCCGAGTTTTAAGAAAATGAGTAAACCGATAGTTTTTTCAGTTTTCGAAGATTTCGTTAATTTTGGTACACGAACTATGAATTTGTCAATTATAATTTTGAGAACTAGTGTAAGAGAAAGTTGTGTGAGTGTTTCACACCAGATATTTTTTTTTAATTTTAGGCGCGTCAACATCTAAGGTCAATTGGCGCCAGGAGCCTTCAAGTGCACTGCCATAATGGAGTTGATGAGGAGAGAAATTGGGATTGATTAATTAGACGAGATATGAAGATACTGATATAATATAGCTATAAGTTTACACAAACTGCACTGGACTTGTAATGATTTTATAGAATGAAGGGGTAGAGTAGAGTTATGACACGATGTGATATATATGGTTGAATGTGATAGATCGATGTCTAGATCTCTCACTGGCTTATATACAGGTTCTCCCCACTCTAGCCTGCTTAAGTCAGAGAGTACCAGAGAGAGTCTGTTTTCTCTCGGTCGGGCTTGTGTTCTCTCTCTTAGAGTCTGTTTTCTCTCGGTCGGGCTTGTGTTCTCTCTCTTGCCGTTACACCTGCCTACAGTTTTTTCTCGTTACAGACAACACTTTCCATCATCGCACGTGAGCTTCAGCGGAAAGTGAGCGGGAAGAGCAGCACTGCTGGATTCGAACCCGGAACCTCCATATTACTGGGTTCGGTATTATTATTATTATATTACATTATAAATTAACGAGAGTTTTAAGAAAGAAAAAACATGTGGTTTATCATATATACTTTTATCAAATATTCTGGTACTCTCTCTTTCTGTTATGAAAGGAAGAAGTCAGTCACAAGTCTAATCCACCAAATTAAGCTGCCGTGTCAGGACGGAACCACATATTTTACTATATTAATATTTTTAAATAAATATAAATTTTGCAGTTCGGCACGGGTCTCTCGAGCTGGGAACTCTTACTTCTCAGAAGACCTTGCTCAAAACTGCTACACCAAATTGGCCCGGTTATTCCATTCCAGATTTTCTTGAATAATGACTGGAACTCATATTTTCACAGCTAACGAGTACTAAGGATAATTTGACGAACGCTAGGATTACTTTTCACAATTGATATACAGATTAACTAAATGATGTAAATAATGGTTTGGTCGTAGTGTGCTTACTTTTAGAACCTTGAGTGGTAAAGTCAAGAGTTTAAGATAAGACTAGAAGTGCTGAGGGTGCTGCTATCAACCAAGGGACAGCCCTCTTCTTCCTCCCAAGGGACCCGTTACATAGGATCAGAATAAATCGTCTTTGGACGTAGTAAAAAAAAAAAAAAAGATAGGAAAAAAAGAGAAGAAGAATAGTAGAAAAACTTCTTATGCGCTTGCGTATAAAGTGTGCTCCAGAGAGGGGACTTTGCATTAAGGGTGAGTCAGAAGCTTTGTATAGAGAAAGAATAAGGAATATTCTCTCTCTCTCTCCCTCAGCACACACTTTCTTTCTTGTCACATGTTCCTTCCTTCTGACAGGACTTAGACACGTCCACCTACAACTGCTACCATACACCTCGATACCTCCCAGGGGCCTTACCAATCTCAGAGCAAATGTGTTTTTTATATTTAAAAGAGCATTAATCAATGTTTACTATCTTTCATCTTGGTTTTATTGATCTTATTCTCTAGTAATTTTCATTTTATTTAAAAAGAAAAATATTTCAACAATACTTTTAAAATTGTCTCTATTATTATTTCCATTGAATGAAGCCATGAGAAGACGAAAAAAAACCGTTATATACAATCAAATAATGATGCAGTTGCCATTCGTTACAAAGAATTAGATTCGCTTTAATTTGATTTGGTTAACACATAGTTTGTTGATATCAGGTGCATTGAATCAATGGCTGTTTTATTTCCTTTTACTCGCTGCATTGTGATCGGACCAATTGTACAAAATTTAGTTCTAGGGCTGTTGTATATAAAGAAAAATCTCAAAAATGAAAAATTACAGAAAGCTCAAATTTGAGATTCCATTTATCACCTTGAGAATTTAACACGAAGGTTTCGATCAATATCTGTCTACCGGAAGTACTATATTTTTTCCAGTTATCGCAATTTTTTCCAAAATAGCTCAAACGAGTTTCTTTTAACTTCATACATTAACTATACTCAAAAAGACCTATCACTTTTATTTAAAACATTTTTCCCGGAAAATTGATTTTTGGCGGGTTTTGAGGCAGCTAAACTTTTCTTTATGATTCACTTCAGTAGAAAGGTTTTCTTTCTACCACTTAAAAAATATTACGCACCGAAATAATAATACGTAGAATCGCTTGCTAATATGAAGAACTTGGATTGCTTAGATGGGAAGCACCGTTACAACAGCTGTCGTCAATTTCAGAAGATTTTCGACTTTTTGAGACTGAAGTCAGCCAGTATCTTAATCGACTGAATGCAGAGAAGATACAGGGCAGTAACGCTGTCAAAAATATTCGCCAGAAACTTAGAGAAGAGACCGTTTGAAGAATGGACTAAACGCAAATGGCAAGAAGTAGGAGCTTGAATTTCTGTTTCCGGAGTTGCCAAGAGTTCGGAAGGAAATATTAGATCATTTCTGTCGTAAATTTGGCAGAATGAGAATGAAACTCTGGCATCTCTGCTCGGAAACTGTCAAAAAAAAAATCTGATATGAAACACTGACACAATAATTGACAAATTTTATAGTTTGTGTACCAAAATTAATGATTCGTCGAAAGCTTAAAAAAAACTGTCCACTAAAAGCGCACTTCCGGTTTACTAATTTTCATGAAACTCGGAATTTTGGCCATCTATTTGTTTCTAATTAATTTTTGTTTGGATGATATAATTGTATAATCAACTAAGATAATAGCACATTAGCGAAAAACATAACCCCACCCCTCTTCAAAAAGTGCCCTTAAATGAATTTTCCCAGAGAAATGTTTTAAATAAAAGTTGTAGATCTTTGTATGTTTAGTTTATGTAGGAAGTTTTAAGAAAATAGTCGGAGAAATTTTTGAGAAAATCGCGAAAAAGTGAAAAAATTATTTAGTAAAGTTGTAATGTAAACGCACTTCCGGTTATCCGAATTTTTTTAAACTCGGAATTTTAACAACATATTTAATTCTAATTAACATAATTTAGATGATAGAATTGTTTAATAAACTGAAATAGCACTTCAGATAAAAACCTAACCCCCCTCCTCCATAACTGCCCTTAAATGAATTTTCCTAGAGAAACATTTCAAATAAAAGTTGTAGCTCTTTGTATGTACCAAGTGCGAAGAAAATTGTCGGAGCCATTTTCGAGAAAAACGCAAAAAAACAAACAAGTAAAGTAAAGTGGTACTTCCGGTTGAAGAATTTTGACAGATGACCCCCACTGCCAGATGGCATGGTGTTACCTAAACGGAATATGAAGTTTCAACTTTCTACGGTTTTTCGTTTTTGAGCTATTCTGTTCAAATACGAACACACACAAACATATACACACTCACACCATTTAATAAAAACTACTTTTTTGGACTGAGGGGACCTCAAAACGGATATTTCCGGTGAAAACTCGATATCGAAAATTTGACACGATTGCAATACTTCCTCTTACTAAGAGTAAGAGAAAGTAATTTTATGCTCTTTGTGACTACAAGGCATCATATAGTAAAGCACGTCATCACGCAGTCTCTTAGAGAACTGAAGTTTACCCGCTTTGAAGCGGGTGATGGCGATGGTTCTGCGAAATTTTGGGGTATTCTGATTTTAGATTACAAATACTATTTGGAGTTTGATCTAGGCCATATCTTCTGGACTACAATATGATCATACTGAAATATTACCTGCCAGACATTGCACAGAGTGACAACTCAACTATAGAACCAGGAACCAGGCTGCTAAGCTCCGCCTATTCTAGCTGTGACGTCATTTAGCTCCGCTCATAGATACATTAATTTTGGCGAGCTATCCCCCCACTACCACTATATGAGTGCAAGAGAGTATGGCGACTGCACGAATGTTATAAAAGGACTTTGTTCTTGTTAAATATATATGCGAGGGTCATTCAATAAGTAACGAGACAAATCGCTGCAGCTCAAAAACGATTTATTTAATCAATACAAAACTTTGGCCACTTTTCAACATAGTCCTAGCAACATTTATACACTTGTCCCATTGTTCTTCTAATTTGTGTATGCTTCTGGCATATAATTCGATCTCGAAGCCACTTTTCCACCTGATTTTTAACTTCTTCATTGGATTGAAAATGGATCTCTCTCCTTACTTTCTGAAGTGTTTCTTGAGTTAACTGTGACGTGTGTGGGCGCGCGTTGTCATTAAGCAGAATCACGCCTTTAGTCAAGAGTCTACGAGGTTTCGTTCGAATGGCAGGCCTTACTTTGTTTGTGAGCAAATCACTCATAAGCCCAACCATTGATGGTTCGTTAATCTTCGAGATAGTCACAATAAATAGGCCCCTGCGAATCCCAGACTATTGTAAGCATGACTTTACCTGCACACGGTTGGGTCTTGAATTTCTTTCGAGTGGAAGAACCCGTATGCTTCAACTCAAGGCTTTGACGCTTAGACTCCGGCTCAAAATGGAGTACCCATGTTTCATCACATGTTAAAATTCTACTGAAAAATTCTTTTTCAATTAAACATCGTTCTTTCAACTGTTGACTGATTTGAAACGTCGTTTCTTTGTGGCCGTCCGTAAGTTGTCTTAGAACTCATCTCGCACAAGCTTTCTTGTGCTGCAGCTTATTCTGAACAATGTTATGGACAGTTCCAACACTCGCGTGTACTTCTTCAGTTATCAGTTCAACATTAATACGCCTGTTGTCCTGAATTAACGCGTTAATGCGAGATTCGAAAGAGGAACTTGCAACTTCAACTGGTCGCCCACTTCGTTGCTAGTCACAGACACTTACAGGGCCACTTTTAAACTGTTCTACCTTTCGAATGGTTCAAAAAATTATTCCCGTACACTTTCAACATTCTTGCGTGGATTTTGATACCCTCTGCAACTAAAAATCTAATCACTGAGCGTTGTACTTCCGAAATGCAATGCTCGAGCGGACTCGCCATTGTTAACTGAATACATTTGAAGTTATGCTTACCAAATACACTCGAACAGCTGATGTGAGAAACAATGTACAAGAATGCCAACTTGACGCACTGAAACTATTGTATTGATTAAACAAATCGTTTCTGAGCTACAGCGATTTGTCTCGTTACTTATTGAATGACTCTCGTATATTTTTTTAAAGTGAAATTATATGTTTTCTAATATTTAATTGATTATATAGCTGATTTTCAAAAATTAAAACAAATGTTCATGTGTAAGAATAATACTTCATTATTATAATATTTCATTGTAATATCTTTAATTGTTAGTAATTTTTACGAAAATCAATTGAAAACTAATATTGGAATATTAAACAATACTGTACTGAATTGAATGCATTTAAACTATATACTGAACAGTAGTAATAAAGGAGAAATTTTTGCCAAAGAAGTTGTTATTTTTATGGCCAGAGAGAGAATGATGAATTACTGTGGGCAAGGAATGAGTGAGAGATAGGAATTGTACGAACGAGGAGCAGGATGGGCCATTAGGCACGAAGGAAATGGCCCCCCCTCCTGGTCCTCAGCTCGGAAATGACACACACCACTATTGTCCTGGTCCAAACTCACGCCTCTCTCGCATTTCTCTAAAATGTATATACAGCTCTAATCTCTCCCACTCCTCTCTACACCCCTTTGCTATAACTGTAATCACCCAGAACACTACTAGAGTATTCTTTTTTTTTTCATTTTCTTTTTTTATCCAATTCTACATTTATGCAGAAATACTATAAACACTCTTCGGTTATTTTTGATGATAATCATCAGGTGTGACAATAATTCGAGTGTAGAAATAGTTTGACGTTCTAATTATAGTGCTAGGATTATTTTCATGTTAAATACATTTGAATAGGGTACGTTCTGTGAGCTAGAAAACATCTTAGATAGTTTTACTTTCTCTTATTCATACTAATATTATAGCATAGAGGAAGTATTGTGATTATGCTAGTTTTTCGGAAATGACTTTTTACCGGAAATACATGATCTGATATCTCAAAAAAAAAAAAAGAAAAGTTTTTAGCGAATGGTGTGTGTGTGTGTGTGTGTGTGTGTGTGTGTTGTGTAACGAAATGTTTGTAGGAAGTTTAAATTTTATTCCATTAAGATACTACCACCTCGCCACACACACACGAAGATTTCGGGTAAAATCCTTCAACCGGAAGTGCAACTATACTGATAGTTTTTTCAGTTTTTCGTATTTGTTCCGGAAACGGCTCCAACTATTTTCCTTGAACTTTATGTACTATCTATACACATTAATATCTACCACTTTTATTTGAAAGATATTCCCGCTTAGGTCTAGCTTAGGATTAGTAAAGGAGCAGACATGGTTCCACATCGAGTCAGGACAGGCGTGATGTCAAGAGATATCTTCGATTCTAAGTTCACAACACGAAAAACCAGCACCGAACATGGAAAAAAAATCGTCAAAATTCCCACAAAAAGGATCTGCTAAGAGTCACATTTTGTGGTGTGTGATTTTTTTGTAGGGAGGCCAATCCGTCCCATTAGATCTCTTCCTTAGCCCACTTTCCTCCTTTAGTCCCTCTTACGATATCCTGGACGGGAGCAGGCCTATTCTAAACTTGCGGACCTGCATAAGTGAACATTAGGTGAAATTAGGCAAAATTATACATATATATTTTTTAATTGATTTTAAAATCTTAAAATATACGTTTAATCTACTTCTATTTTACTTTTACTTTACTTTTGTAACGGCAACGGCAAGAGAGAGAACACAGGCCCTACTGAGAGAAAAAAGGCCCTCTCTGTACTCTCTCACTGGCTTATATACAGATTCTCCCACTCTAGCCTGCTTAAGTGAGAGAGTACCAGAGAGGATCTTTTTTCTCTCACTTAAGCAGGCTAGAATGGGAGAACCTGTATATAAGCCAGTGAGAGATCTAGACATCTATCTATCAGATTCAACCACACATCGCATCGTGTCATATCTCTATTCTCACCTTTTATTCTTTGAAAATCATTACAAGTCCAGTGCAGTTTGTGTAAACTTATAGCTATATTATAACAGTGTGTTCATATCTTGTCTAATTAATCAAACCCAATTTCTCTCCTCATCAACTCCATTATACTTTAATTTCTTAATATATTTTAACAATTTTATCTAAATCTTAAAAAATTTATTTATTTGGAAGGTGGCAATACTGTGTTTACTTTTAATCTCTAGAAATTAAAAAAAAGTACCACTTTAGCTATTGATTTTACAGGAATAACTTGTCATATTATTCACTTGTTGTAGAAGAAGTCTATATTGTTTATAGATAAAGAATATCGACTACATCCTGATTTATTCAGCATATCCTGGTTTAAGTTTTTAAACACCCCCGCTAGTCACATGCAAGAAAGAAAGAGAAGTTAGGGCCCCCCCATTTCTCTATATTATAATCAATCTCTATGATTCTTACCAATAAAAGTTCTAAAAACTTAAAACTAATGTAACATATCCGGTCCCATACTTGATGACTTGGATTCCTTAGAGTTTATATTGCTATAGCTTCAATTTCACATAAGAGTATTTGACATAATGTTTTGCTATTTCTTTTTAGGGCATTAAAAAATGCTTGCAACTGCTTCAGTAACTAATGTTTTTATAAATATAGCCTATTTATTATAATATTTAAAACAAAATACGTAGTTAGGAAGATGGTAACTTTATGTCCATTTATAACAATAAATAAGTTAATTTATTAGGATAAATAAAATATATTATGTAAAATAGGTACTTCCTGTTGATAAGGGGAGAAGAATATTACTAGTATAAAGATAAGAAATAGTAAGGTTATATAGAGAGTGTGTATGTATGTATGTATGTATGGTGCGGGTGTGTGTGTGTGTGTGTGTGTGTAGGTAAAGTCTCCAATAAATATCTAACGAGGGAGCTGTGAGCATCTCTGAAAGTTTCATGCCGTTGGAACGATGCAATAATGTTTGGGCCCCAGACCACTAGTAGCGCTAGAAGAGGAAGAAGGGCCCCGCTTGACTCATGGGATTTATACTAGAGAGCGTAGTAGACTAGGCATAAGCGTAAAGTCTGCGGCCTTTTCTCTTTCTCTCTTTAGCCCCCTTCCATTACACTCATAAATTTTGATTATTCACACAAACTGAAACAAAAATGTAAGGAGAGGTTGTAGAAATGCGTATGGCCTCTCATATTCTTGCTTACCTCCCGTCTACTCATTCTATCGTTTTCTTTTTCTTTTTTTTATCTCATAATCTCTACTACTCCAACTTTACCATAATATTGTGTACCATAATTCTGATCTTTTATGACACTGTACTATTTTAGTTCTGCTATTCCTTTATATTTGGCTTTCTTTCTTCCTACTTCTCTTTGATTACAGTCTTTTGATCATCTTAATTTCGATATGAAAGGAATGTTCTGTTTACATTCCTAAAGACGATTAAAATTGTGGTTCATTTTTTGAGTAAATTAAAAAAAAAAACAAAAAAAAAAAAAAAACTCAAAAACCAATTCTGCAAAGACGCACTTTTGGTTAATCATTTTTCTTCAAATTTGGAATTTTAACAATGCTTCCATTGTAAATTAATTTAGCATTAGATGCTAGGACACTACTTTAGAGCTTAACGCTACTCTGCATTTCCATCGCCAAAAAATAAGTTTGCCCGAGAAATGGTTTCAAATAAATGTGATAGATATTTATATGTTGAAAATATATTTTAAAGAAAAATTGATTCCCCCCCCCCACACTGACATTTGCTAGAGACATTGTTTTCGTACTCTGGGGACTTCAAAACATGTATTTATTTGACACGATTGCAATATTTCCTCTTACTTAGGAATAAGAAAAAGTAAAAATCTTGGATGTCTAATGGTGATAGAATTGACGATTTCTGTTGGTGAAATGATTTTTAAACACACGTTCTCATAGTTATACTCACAACATTTTAACTTACCGGTTAAGGAGATAAAGAATGACCGGGCGTAGTTTAATTAGTATAGATAGTGTAAACTTGATAAGAAATTTTCTGCCCTGTAGAAGGTCTTTTAACAGAAAGCTGAGTAAAGTCAGTTGATTGTTATAAGCCGTTGTTTGAAGTAACTGTTTGTAGCTTTTGTGATGGATACAAGAAATTATATCTATTCGTATTTAAAGAAAATTACGATATGAAGAAAATGCAAACTCGGTGGCAAAAAAGGGTACAGTTACAGGAAAAGTTCATGAACATTGTCTACCCCTTCTTCTCCCAGGGGAAGATTTGAACGAACAATTAGAAGACATTCTTTCAAGAACAGTCTGCATTCTGTTTTCAAGGAGATAGTCTTAAAACAGACATTCAAGCCAGAACGCTTGCTTCAGGAATCGCTCTCATAAACTAGATAAACATCTGATTTATTAAGATATAGTTGTGATATTGTAAAGTACTTAAATTTGCTTAGAGAATAATATATTTATTTTAAAAAACAGTGGTGTTCTCTTGATTATTTCTAATACTTCTCTCTTAAACATATATACTCACAAGCCCTTTTACTAAACCGCTCGTGCTACACCAACTATTACTACAAACATTCAGCAACAACAGCACACCAAATAACATTTCACTTTGTAAGTAGGCTCTTCAGACTGACTATACTCTTTCAAATAAGACAATTTCTAAGTCTTTGTAGGAGCTAGTAGACGGGGTAATAATTCGTCGGAGGCGGCAGATGTAGCAATTAATCTTTCTGATAACGGCAACATTATATCTCCAAAATTTGTCTGGGCGAATTTTCACAACAGAGTACTGGTTAGTTCCATTAAAGAAGCATCTTAAATTTCAAAAATCGTAGCTGAACTGAAACTAATTTTGTTCTGTTTTCTAGTTTCTGAAACGATAAACTGAGTTCTAAAAAACTTGCCTTTCATTTAGAATTTTGAGATGTTTAAGAGAAACATTGAGTTATTTAAATATCGCATACACACACAGAACAGGGAACAAACGCTGAACACAGGAAGTACTGTAATCGTGTCAGCATTTCAAAATTGAGTTTTGCATTGAAAATAATGAGGGGGGGAATAAAAAAATAATGACTTTTTTCTATATATTACTAAAAAGTTACTAAATTTTCTCCTATTAAAGAAAGTGTGCCATGGATCGAAACAAATGGTAATCGGATGGAGCTAATTCTGTATTAAAGACGTTGTAAAAAAAAGTTCAATGCCTCACAATTTCTTCATTTAGTCTGACGGGAAGTGTGTTATCCGAGCGTTATCTTGCTGGAACAAAACTTGTTTGCGATTGACAAAACTGGGCTATTTATGAGTATATTCTCTCTAGTTGTTGGCTGTAAAGATCGGAAATTCATGGAAAATCAATCGGGAACGAAATCGTGATGAATTACTCCTTCTTAGTTCTAGAAAACCCATAACATCGACTTTTTCTCAAATTGCGCTGTAGCACCAACCGAAAATGCTGTTTGTTCGCGGACCAACCATTGTCTTGCGGTTTCGTCAGTAAATCCACTTCTCATGTCACTATTTTTTTTTTTCAGAAGCACATGTTAGATCGATTTTTTCAAAGCGAAGTTGATATATATATTCTCCTGGCGGCCTGTTGAGGTGTAAGTTCATGCGTTACTATCCTACATCTCATTTTTTTATCTTTCCCATAGCATGGAGATAACGGTGGCTATATTCATTGACAGTTCTGCAGTAAGTGTACAAGTACTTGTGGTTAGATTTGACTCGACATCTTCCCTGAATGCCTCATCAACGTCCCTGAATCTGTCTTCCTTTCAAAGGACTATTAAATTTTGGAAACCAACACCGGACAGTACGCTAATCAAGGACATCTTCCCCTTCGATTTCACTTAGAATACGCATAGCTTCAGCAGCTGTTACACTGTTTTTTTTTCCCCCCATGTAGCGTAAAATTACTAATATATCGTAAGACACTGTCATGGTTTTTCTCTAAAAAACTTTACAATTGAAATGACTATTTGCAGCCGACATATTATGTATGGAAACACTCTTATGTTTGTAAAACATTAGAATTATGCAAATCGGTTTTAAAATCCATGGAACACTTCTTTTTGATTTTAAAACCTAAATAAAACTTAATAAAAGTTAAATGTGTTACCAACATATGAGGAGTTTGAAATAAAACTGTCCACCGGAAGTGTAACTATATTGAACGTCTTTTTTTCTCGATAAAGATACCAACGGCAGTAGTTTAAATTTGGCATGCCAATTACACAAATATAGTTGTGTTTAATACTTTTTTTTTTGTTGAGTAAATGGATTTTTAAAGGTATTCTAGAGGAATTGCAAATTTGAAGAAAATATATCATGCTATAACTATGTAAATTGTAATATGTGAAAATAATTTTTTTTTATAATCAGGGAGAAAAAAAAATGTAGTTTCGGTGATACACACAACCAAAAATAGATCCGTAACTTTTCCTCTTTACAATATCGCAAGAATTACAGTATAAGAAATGATCGTATTAGTGTTTCACGCTTGAATTTGTTTCTATTTAATTTTAATGAATACTTGTTAAATTGATCAGATAATTTGTTCGCTTGTTGTTTTTAATTCCTTTTCAAATTGTTTAAATTATCTATTAATTAGACTAAAAAGAAAGGCACTTTTATATAAATGGTAGAATTTCTGTTAAAAAGGAGATATAAAATATTCAGTGTAGATTGACATATAGCGAGGAATGATATTGAGTATTGATTCCCCTACTACTGTTGCGCGCCTTGCCCACGCACTCTGAGTTTAGTATATAAAAGGAAGCAAAGAAGTCATGTGCTTGTACAACGGCGGCGGGGGCGGTCAGGAGGAGTTAGTGGTGGTTAGTAGGGGAGGTAGGGTTATGGTAACTATGTGTGATGGTTATGGATGCATTCGTCCCAGTGCTCATGCAGTATTCAGCGAGCCGCCATACATAGTCAACTTTCAGGGTTGGGCCAATCCCTTCCTCTCCTGTACTGGCCACTCAATCTGTCTCACTCTTTCTACTTCTTCTTCTTACTTCTCACTATTACAGCATCCCTACTCACTCTGCTCAGTATTATATCAGCCTGTGAACCTAGAACAAGGACTGACTAAGAATTTCCCAACACCCCACACAGGATAAACTTTTAACATAACAAACAGCATTTTCTATCCATCTAATACTCCTAACATTTATTTTATTTTATTTTTTAAATTTAATTATCTTAATGATTACTCAATAATTTCTATTAAATAAATGTATGAATGTATTTGTTTTAAGAAATCTTAATTCGTAAATTTATTAAAATAAACATTTCCCTAAATAATAAATAAAAATAAAACAAAATAGATTAGTAATACAAAAATTCAAATAATAAAACAAAAACTATACTAAATTTGAAATAATCTTATTAAATATCATCCTTGGTTACTTCATACAATTATTAACACAAAAATTTATTCATATAAAAACCGATATCAATGGAATTTGATCAAATTTTTCATCTTAAAGTTTCTATAAAAGCTAAATTACCAATTATTTAATAGTGTCTGCGGATTCCGGTGATGTGCTACGGTTCTCCAGGTTGGAGTTTTCAAACCATGTGATGCTTTAGAAATGTTTGTTCCAATGATTTTTTTTCTCTAAAGAAATTGTATTCTCTTCCTAATAGTGATGGGCAAAACGACTCCGCCATCGGATTCGTTGGATTTGAATCGGTTCCAGGATCGGAACCGACTCCATAAACTCGTTCCACGGTTCCTTTTCCTTCAGAGAATAAATACATAAGGTGTAATTAAAAATGTCCTTTAAGGACGGAAACTCCAGCGGGCATAGTCTCACTTAGGGACTACCCGAGCTTCTCCTAAGTATGGAATTATAATGGTAATTCCTAATGGTAGTGTGTAGTAAAAAAAGCTGGTCCTAGCTCTCATGTTAGAAACAGATTTTGTATGTAAAAAGAAAAATAAATTTTTAGTTGTGGAAAACTGATGTGTTGATTAAAAATTTAATTTTTAGTTACAACTAAACCAAATTTTATCTTGAATTAATAAGTAAAGTTTGGGCGATTAAATTTTTAATTTTAGTTATGACCAATGATAGTTTTTTAAATTTGATTTC
>JAAEAF010004421.1:0-83053 GCA_011037195.1 Triatoma infestans | reverse complement strand
CAGGTTAACAGAGACTACTCTCTCCTGACTTAGGCAGACTAGAGTAGGAGAACCTGTGTATATAAGCCACTGGGAATCTATCTAAAGAATCTATCAGATACAACCATACAACGGTACATCGCATCGTGTCATATTTCAACTCTCACAATTCATTCTATCATTTTCATTATAAAGTCCAGTGCAGTTAGTGTAAACTTAGCTACATTATATTAGTGTCAGCATATCTCGTTCATTTAAACCTAATTTCTCTCCTCAACAACCCCATTATACTTAGGATAACCTAAAAATGAATTATCCTGGAAAAATGTTACAAATAAAAGTGATAGGTTCAATATTGTAGAGGTGGTGAAGACCACACATTGTACTGAAGTGATACTTTAAAGGAAAACTTAACGCTTATTAACTCCCCCCCCCCCAAAAATCAATTGTCCCGGGAATATGTTTCAAATACAAAGTGCTCTCACTTTCTAGAGTGCTATCTATGTGTTAGAGGAGCCGTTTTCCAAAAAAATCGATTCAGCAGTCATACTTCCGGTTGTTGATTGATTTTGTCCGAAATCTTCGTATCAGAAAACGGTGGTAGTACCAAAATGGAATACTAAATGTGTTTTTTTGTTTTTCGTTTTTGAATCAATTTTGTTCACAAAAAACATATACACGCACATATCCATACAGATCATTCGCTAAAAACAATTTTATCGTAGTCTCAGGGTTACCTAAATACATGTATTTCCGGTAAGAATACAATTTCGTCAATTTATCAGTTTTGCAATACTTCCTGTTACTGGAAGTAATAAATAATCTTATTGTACAATCTCTTTAATATATTTTGGTGGACTTGATGTCTGTTGATTGATTGTAGAAATGTCAAACAATGTAAGATTTGAACAACAGATAAGGTTATATGTATATGTAAAGCAACAAGAATTTGCAAAATGATATCGTTTGGAAAAATTAATCATTGCCACCTCTCTCACCTGGACATTGTAGATTGTAGATTGTTGTAGGGGATTATTGCACTGCGATCTGAAAGATCTATTGTGCCCCCCGGAGCCTTCTCCAATGTACAGCCGGCCCTGCCAAGCAGCGTTCTCTAGCTACAGACAACATTGCCCACCACCAGGAAGAAAATATCTAAGAGCAGCATGCTGGATTCGAAACCGCGACTTCCTCGTTGCTAGTCTAGCATGCTTTCCAATTAACTAGGAATGGAGACCCTAGTTTCTGTACTGTGTTTGTCCTTGTCTATAAAGTATAGGAGTGTATGTACTCGTAGTTTGAGTGTATTGTGTACTGTTCTGATGAAGTGCATGGATTACTGAGCTGTGGTAACTCGTGGTCCCAAGTAACTGCATGCAACAAATACCCTTTGCCAGGGCTACCTCACTTATTCTCACTTATTCTCGCATTCTCTTATTTCGATTTCGTGTATTTTTTAAGAAATCCAAATTTTAGCTGAAAATGTTTTGAAATTATTCGAGTAAGTAAAAGGAAATGTTTTTAGTGTGTGTGCTGATGGGTATGTATGTGAATAAACTATCTCAGACACGAAAATGGCAGAGTGATACTGTGTTTAGTTATTATCTAAACACGTAGATGACGGTCACAAACCGTCAACGTTCAAAGTCACTAAATCGATTTTTTTTTTTTTTATCACAAAACTAACACTTTTATTTGAAACATTTTTCCGAATTTAAGGGGGTGGGGCACTGTAGACTTAGCAAGCACATACATCGCAAGGGGCTTGGACAACGGATAGAGGGGCCTGTGTAGGATTTGTCAGGATGAAGAGGTAATAGTACTGCACGTACTGTGTCAGAGAGAAGGGCTTGTGTGACTGAGATTTCTCCTCTTTGGAGAGGAGAAATTGACGCCTGCAAGCTTCACCCAACAGGACTCCTTGGTCAAATTGAACAGTCAGGGCTTCAGAGGATATTATGGCTAATGGGTGCCTTCAAGGATAACCCAGGAGGGTCCTCTGTAAATCCAGAATCCTATTAAACAGACTGGACTGGAAGGGGAATTCTAGCTTGTGGATGTCACAAAATCTATCCAGTGCCTGCTCCCCATCATAGGATAGCATCTATACTAAAGATCAACTTTGAGCTTTCTATGATTTTCTGTTTTTTTTTTGTTTTTTTTGCCCACAACAACAAATTATGCTGACCACAACAACAGACAGGAATAAAAACAGACGCAGGCATACCAATTTCTAAAAACCACTTTATCGTATTCAATGGATCTCAGAAACATATATTTCCGGTGACAACTAAATTTCGAAAAAATCTGACACGAATACAGTACTTCCTGTTTCTCTTAGCAGTAAAGAGGAAATGAAGAAAAATATATTGGATATACAAAAAAAAAAAGAAGAATTTGTATTATCTAATGTTAGATAATGTGACGTTGTGTGTGTATGTAAGTGTAGAATTGAATGAGTACAAAGTTATGAATGGAAAGTGCTGAGTAAGTACAAGTTGTAACAGTTAGTACTCTGTGGATGTGTGTGTATGTCTGTGTGAGCGTTTACCTGTAACAGTGTGTATAAATTGAGGTATACTACACACTTGGCGGTACGGTTTGTTGAAAGTCAACATGTAGTTAGCGGTGAAGCGTGCGCGCGCTCTCTAGTGTAGGTAATAATGAAGTATGTTAAAGCTAGCACGGCCATATAGAAACATTTTTTAGAATGAGACAGACAGTACTGACACAGACAGACAAACG
Source organism: Triatoma infestans (assembly GCA_011037195.1). Classification (NCBI taxonomy): domain Eukaryota; kingdom Metazoa; phylum Arthropoda; class Insecta; order Hemiptera; family Reduviidae; genus Triatoma; species Triatoma infestans. Next base: position 80,329 of record JAAEAF010004421.1, on the reverse strand, counting down.
GATAATACATGTATAGATTGATAAATAATATCCAGGGTAATATCATTCATTTATTTGTAGCTAGCTGCTTCTCTTACTCACGTTCTCTCTCTGCTAGTGTTTAAAAAAAAAAAAAAAATTAAAAGTAGGAGTCCTTTTTTTGTAACTAGAAGAAACAAAACACACACGCACACATATACACACAGAGATATACAGACAGACGTACGAGATGTTTATTGTAAAAGAGGAGAAGGGGTAAGGGAGCATGAGGGGTGGCCACTAGGAGGGGAGAGAGAGTATAGTGTGAGCGAGAAAGATGGAGTGTGAAACAAGTATATATATATATAATATTGTATTGTAAATTGTGTAAGCTAGAGAGAGATAGTGCCTATACCTTGCGAATTTTCGGCAAAGAGGTCTTTTTATATGAGTGGTGGGGATAGACCGGTCCAAAGCCGCCTTCAATAGTCTTCTAACTAACTGCATATTGGCCCGTCCCCTAAAACGCATCTCCTCCGTAATAGTGTGTGCTTTTATAACACAAACATTTTCTTAACTATAAATTCGCAGATCCAAAACTGCGACGACGCATTATTTTTTGTTCATTTTTCACTATTTTTTTCTCCAAGTTTTTCTTTTCTGTTTTTTTTCAAAAAAAAGGAAATTTTTCTTTGTTTTATGCGTTTTTCAAATCCCCCCACCACTTTCAAAAGGAATAAAATTAATTACTAAGATTAGGCTTATTTTAATTAAACCATTTTTCGTGTTTTTTTTGTTTGTTTGTTTTTTTATTTCTTCTAAAGTCAAAATAAAAATTAAAAAGACTCCGCACTAGTCAAGTTTATTTTATTTTTTTTTAAAATATTTTAGTGATTGAACTCAAAAAAAAAAAAAAATTGACTCTAATCAACAAGTGTTTCGCTGAAGAAAAGAAAAAAAAAACTAAAACCAAAAACGCCAGGACAAAGTGTATCCTCATTCTTCAAGATCATCGCAACTATTGGCGATCAAAAATCTAGCCGACAAACGCTACCATCCTGGACTACACAACGGCCGCCTTGAGCTTCTGGGCTAAACATCAGCCCCCGACGCATCACCATCACCATCATACAGCACCATATCGCAGTAAGTGATAACTTATCAATATAAAAATAAAAAAATGTAATAATATATTAATCTTGGATTGTTATCATTATCACTATTATTATTTGAAAAGTGGCAGGGCAAAGTGATAGGGCAGAAACTTACAACTATAATAGAAAAGACTTAACTTTGAAAGTAATTGTACCCAGTTTCTTTGTTTATATGTCGTCAATTATATACATTATAGTTCGATTCCAGCCGTTCAAGTCTCCTCAACTGACTCGTGTCTCTTCTTCACAGGTACCCCGCCTATAAACCGCCAAAGTTTATTTTGTTTTTTTTTCTAAATTCTAAATTATAACAATTATCTATTATCTATTATTTTGAAAACTCTCTACATATAAACACCTGGTTCGTGTGTGTATTTATTATATAAAATAATGAACATTCTGTCCGATACGAAACCGCAAATATGTTTTTTTTTTTTTTTTCTTTTAATTTTATTATTATAACGTATAAATAATAAAGTTAAAAAAAAAAAGACCACACCGGAAGCTTGTCTGTCTGTCTTCCTTTTTCTTCTACAGTTTTCCGGTTTTTTTTTCACTTTCTCTTATTACTCTAATGTAATACAACCGTTACAAAAATTTTTGAATTTCAAGTTTTTTATTGTATATGAGTTAAAAAAAAAAAAAAAACGCTTAGCCGAAACCAGCGTTTTTGTAAACTTGGTATATACTCCATAAATAACACCTATAGTTTTCTCCTCCTATAAAAAAATGGATTTTAAAGGGAAAAATTTGACGGGATAGCTGGGAAGCTGCGATATGATGAAGCTGTCCTCTGAAATCTAAAGTATCATATCATTATAGTGTATATCCCCAGCTTCTGTATAATCTTCAAGGCTATTAAATATTTAGTAAAATAGTTGGGTGTTAGGTGAAAATCTGTCATGAACAATTTTTTTTTTTAAGCTTTACGAAATGTATATCTATCTACCAAGACTTGTTATTTTTTTTTTTACTATTTAGGTATTTTTGTTGACAAAATAATCAAAAGTCTCAAATTAGTAAGAGATTTTTTAACACAATTCGCAAAAATTTTAACTTTACAAAAAAAAAATTGAAACTAGAAAAGATTGGCTACTAAAAATGGTGGAACCCATAGAAGTTTTTTTTATAAAATGTTGTATGTAAGACGTCCTTGAAGTAGCGCTCTGTGTTTGTGTGGCAAAGTAAGCACCATTGCTTATTTCAAGCATAGTTTAGTTTTATTTTTAGTACTTGTTTTTTCTTTTTTGGTCGTTATCTCTTTGTGATGACAGTGGAGACGCAGGCAATAAACAGTGCAGAGAAAGAAGGCCGGTTCTAGATCGGGTCCCCCCCCGCGGGCAAGTCAGAGCAGTCAGTCGGCCGTCGCCTAGAATCCTCCACTTCCTACATCCTCGAATACTCGGCTATTTTTTTTATTTTTTTTTTCTTTCTTCTTCAAATACTGATTTATCCAAATTTATAAAGAATTTTTTATAAATGTATCTAAATAAGCGTTGAGAGAGATTTAAAATAAAAAAAAAATCAGAGAGATTTCTGGAAAAATGTAAATCATTTTATTTTGTTTTTGCAGAGGTTTAATTCTATTTTTTTTTTTTTAATTTAATCCAAAATCCATAGATAAGTCGATTTTAAATAGGAAATATCATTAAATTTCTTAAATTTGACAAATATTATGAATGCCGTAATGTCTTCAAATCTAGCGATCATGTAAGAAGTGTCGAAAGTAAAGTTTACTTCCTGGCAAACATCCGTTTTTTTTTCTTAAAAACAAAAAAAAAGAAAGAAAACTTTCCAATAAACATGATAATCTTCAAATAACTGGAGGAAGTGCTAAATTATAGAGAAAGTCGAGAAAAACTGAAAAAAAAAAAAAAAAACGAAGAAACAACAAAAAAAGGTTTCATCTGGAAATTCTTATTGACGTTTCCTTATAGACGCAAAGGATTGTGAGATTCGGTCTTTTTTTAAAAAATAAGAAAATTTAAATTCTTGGCAAAGTTTCGACAAATATATTGTCTTTTTCAAGGCATAAAAAAGAATAACACTATTCTCTGTGATATTGTGTTGTTCTTAACTTTTTTATTTTCCAAATTTATACATAAGTTTTTAAAATTATTATGTTTTGAATATTATTTTGGTTTTTTTTTTTTTTTTTTTATGCTGAAAAAGACAATATATTTGTCGAAACGTTGGCAAGAATTTAAATTTCCTTATTGTTTTTATAAAAAAAAGACCGAATCTCACAATCCTTTTCCTTAATGTTCATTCTTTAAAGTATACACTTCATTGGTGATAAAGAGTTTTCAACGAAACGCTTTTCTTTTTTCCGAATTGGCTCTAACATGGAAAACTTATATACTTGTTTACTATAATTGAATGAAACAATTAGATCTGGAAAATGTTAGTATTTAAACGCTGAATAATATTAAAAATAAAAACTTGCCGATGATATTCTGAATTTAGAATATCAAAATAAAATTAAAAAAGTAAAAAAAGAATCCATAAAACTTGGTTTAGTCATAGTTTTAACTGTGGTTGCGGTTTTCAATGTAGTGTAGATAGAACCTTTTGAGAAAAATAGTTGATAAATCGGTAGAAATAATTTTAATTAAGTTTAAAATAAACAAAGTTGCCGACCGGGGTTATTATAATTTATTATTAAAGAATGGAAACAGACGACATAAGTAGTTCAGTTTATAAGTTAATGTTGTAACACGAAATTTCACAATAATATTGCTCTTATGTGAGATTTCTCTTTGGTTTTTCACTTTAAACTAGCGGCATTTAAACTTTTTCTCAAAGTCAAAACCGTTGCCGACTGTTTGTTGTTTTTTTCTAGCTTTTGTTGAAAATGTAAATAAAATCAAACGTCAAGCCAAGATATTTCCTCTCACTTCTTGTAGACAAAAGACACTTCAAATATATTGGAGTAATATTAAATAGCATTAGTAAAGCACTGATTTTTATTAGTTCAAATTTGTTGGGCCTCAATCGAAGGCGTCCTTGGGCCGCATGCAACCCATTTGCCAACAAACCATTTTAAACTAATATAAATAAATAATTTACTAATGCCTAATAGGTGTCTTTGTTTCGAAGGGGTGAGGAGAAATAAGCTCGACTTGTCGGAAGTTTTTTTATTTTTTTTTTTTACGTTTTCAACAATAGGAAACACGCTGTTCAGGTTAAAGTATAAAGGCGTATAAAGGGTTCTTACGAGTCAAGTTTAGTTGACCGATTTTTAGTTGCTCAACAGAAGTTAAATGAACCGCGGTCAAACTTTATCGTTCAAGTATGATGCAACTTTCAGTTTAATCCGCCATCATCTTTCAAGTGTTGACAAGTGTGAACCTCCGGATCGCCCCAAATTGGCCTCTCAGTTTGCTTTTAACTCATAAGGAGTGCTTCGTGTCGTTATTGAAACGATTTGATCGATTTTAGTTGAAACGTATGAACCAAAACTGATTCAAGTTGCATTCTTCAACTTTTGTTGATCAATTACAATCGGACTTTTTAAACTTGACTCGTGAGAACGGGCCTGTGTAGCTTAATATTCAACTAGAACATACAGAGCTGCAATCTAATATTCAATTTAAAGACTGGACTTTATAAGCCCTATCTTGCCAGATTTAATATCCCTCGCCTCACAGTCTGCCTTATTCATGTCTTCGATTATTGGCAACAACCACATTAATGAGGAACTATTTTTTCTAGATTGAAATAAATGAAGAGCAATATTACAACCAAAATAACTGTAGAGCAATTTACGTACAACGGACATTCATTTTTATGAAGCGCACTGTCTTACTGATTGACGAACGTGCACTGTACGATATGCGAAAAAACAGATTTTTCGTATCTTTTATACAAAAATGTATAATTATATCTTTTCGTATACAAAAATATATAATACTAGCTGTATCCGGTCCGCTTTGCTGGCCGCTAATATATATTTGAAAGTATAAACGTTAATTTAGTTAATTAGAAAATATATACAGAACTCACTGAGATTTATAACTACTTCCATCCAAACTAGATATTGATATATTAGTTACTCAAATAAAATGTCAGCTATCCCACTAGTTCTATGCTGTCCACTTTTACTTTTCTAGTAAAATGTTTAAAATATTAATGAAGTTTAATAATTAGATAAGTGAATACTCTATAGTAGAAATCGTAAATGGATATTTTGTATCGTACACAATCTGTATCTTAAACGGCTTTCGTACCTACTATGAATTGATCCGGCTACAGTACCTTAATAACTATTGACACCGAATATCACAAAAATTATATATTTACTTATCAGCTATCGTTTACGTAATTTTAAGTCTGGCCCAAGATAGTTATTCTTCTTCCGATGTCAATTTCTTACAATCAACTTAATTCATTTTGTAAACAAAAAAATAAAATAAAATCAAATCAAAGAAACAAATAGTGTCATGGAAAAAAAGGTCACTTTTGCGCAGTGGGAACAAAAATAAATTAGGAGCGTGTCAAATCTTTTTTTGGAGGGAATTTTTAGATTAAATTTAAAAAAAAAAATAAAAAAAAAAAAATCGAGAATAATATTTTAATAACTAATTAAAAATTTGACAATAGATATTAAAATATATAAATAACTAGCTGTACCCGGTCCACTTTGCTGGCCCCTAATATATATTTGAAAGTAAAAACGTTAATTTATTTTATTAGAAAATATTTATTGAAATGAAAAATAATAAGAGTGAATTGGAAAACAAAATTTCGTTTTGAATAAAAAATTGTAATGAAATACAATTTAAGAAAAAATGCATACATTTTGTTAAAAATAATATTTTGATTGTAATGCTTTTGGAATGAAAAAAATTACTTTTCTTATTGCAATGCTTTTTGATGCACAATATTTATTGTTCTACCTTCTGCGGCATACATATACGATGCGAAAGTTTGGCTACTCGCGTGCAAGCTATATACTGCTACATCTGTACCTCAGCCTCAACAACATATATACGTAAATCTGACAACATTTGAGTAATTTATTCTCGAGATTTGCCATTACGTACAACGGACATTCATTTTTATGAAGCGGACTGTCTTACTGATTGACAGACGTGCAATGTACGATATGCGAAAAAAAGAGATTTTTCATATCTTTTGAAAAGCGCCACCTATCGAAAATTTTGTGTACTAACAATCTATAATACCTCACCCTCAACATCATATATAAATCTGCAACATTGATTAAGTCAAGTAGTACTACTAACACTTTAACTACACCGACTTTTTTTTTGTATACTTTTTGCAATTTTCGCAAAAACACTCCACACGATTTTCTTCAAACTTGGTATATCTCAACAAACTACAATATACAAAAGAGCTACAACTTTTATTTGAAACATTTCTCTGGGAAAATTCATTTAAGGATAGTTATGGGCGAGGGGGTGGGATTAGGTTTTCAGCTAGTGCTATTTCAGTTTATTAGACAATTCTGTATTTAAACAATGTTAATTACAATTAAACATGTTGAAATTCCGAGTTTGAAAAATCGGATAACCGGAAGTGCGTTTACTTTACTACTTTAGTAAATGATTTTTTCACTTTTTCGAGATTTTCTCAAAAATTGCTCTGACGATTTTCTTGAAACTTCTTATATAAACTAAACATACAAAGATGTATAACTTTTATTTAAAACATTTGTCTGGTAAAATTCATTTAAGGGCACTTTTAGGGGAGGGGTGGTTATATTTTTCTCTAAAGCGCTCTCATAGTTGATTATACAATTCTATCATCCAAACAGAATTAATTAGAAATAAATAGATGGCCATAATTCCGAGTTTCAAGAAAATAGTAAACCAGAAGTGCGCTTTTCTGAACAGTTTTTTCAGTTTTCGACGAATTTCAATAAATTTGGTACACAAACTATAAAATTTGTCAATTATAAGTTTGAGAACTGGAGTAAGAGAAAGTTGTGTGAGTGTTTCACACCAGATTTTTTGTGATGTGATGTGCCTGTGCCAATGTGTGGATTTTTATATATTATTTTTATATTTATAAAAATTTGATGTTGGTATTGGTACTTAAAACATCACTAAGATATATGACCCAGCAAAGAATAGCATCTATTCTAACTCATTGACATTTCCTTTGAACCGAAACTTTATTTAGATAATAAATCTTTCCGATAAGGTAACCACTTAATTTTCGAACTTAAACAGCACAACTCTTTTTTTCGCAGTTCTTCTCTGGGTGCGCAGTGACAGATTTATTGTTAATTTAACATATTTAATTGTAGGGGAGGGATGCAAGTTTTTACCTGGCTCCTGGCTTACTTCAAGATTTCTATCTAGCCAAGGTACTAATAATGATAGGTAATGTAAGTATTTAAAAAAAAAAATGTTGAACCCCCACATATCCAAGTCAGGAGCCGCCACTGCAACGGACATTAATTTTTATATATATAGATTAATATTAAACAATAAATATACATTTTGTGCTAATTACCCAACAATTAAAGTAGAATTTGGTAGATGTCCGTCTGAAGAGATTTGACACATTTCCGGCACAACTTTAATGGTTGCTTTCAATCCTGTGCCCGTGGATAATGATTCTGCCACATTGATTATAGAGTTTTCTACATCTTTCGGTGAACAAGATTTTGGCACGCATACAGCCCAGTGCATACTGCTGAACCTTGGCACACGGTGTCCAGGCTGTGTAAGCAAAAAAAAAAAAAAAAAAAAAAAAAAAAGAAATCAAAATATGCACAAAATACAGCATAGGTTTTAAAGGAATGCATGCAGTTTGCAGGGTAAATACCAATCAGGTTGGGCTAAAGCAGGGAATTCTTAATGATCGCAAAGGAAACTTGCATACTCTATGGGTTGAAAATGAAAACTTAACCTGTACCACATTTCTAATTCCATTTTTTGGTGCTTTATTTCTACCAAAGTACAAATACAATTTTCCTTAGCTAATTTTCGAAGAAAATACATTTTTTTGCTCCATTTTGGAGTAATATATTTGCTGTATAATGTAAACCGAATATGATTTACTCTAAATGAGTACTACTAAATAAGTATTAAACTCAGTTTAAGTAATACTCAATACGTATTCTTTCGGTTAAACTTTTCGCTGTCAGGGATCTATATTTAGTGGATGACGTTCTGTTCACGCCCGCGTGGGTGAAGACCCCCCCCCCCCATATTTTAATTGATTAACCTGTGCAAAACTTCTATTTCCTCCTTGCTTGGGCATGTGCTTCACTTTTGCAGAAGAGAAAGTATTGGGATTGTATAAAAGTTCCAAAATACAGTTTCAGAGGAAATATATTATGTTTTGAGCCTTCCTGTATTTATACCAAACGGTCTATACTGTGTGTGCAAAAATTAGAAATCAGGAAGCTAAAACTTGATAATATTCTTGAAAAATTAATTTCTGGAGGGTTTTGTTGGAGCTAAACTGAAAGGTTCCCGCTTAAGGTGCACTTCAGTACAGTGTATACCAAATGCTTAACAGTAAAGTGCATTAAAAGAATTGCTAGAATTGTTGAAATGTGGAATAATACTGCATAACATTTGGTATTTTATCCATCTTAGCATGCATATTTCTTTTATTCATGATCGGTTTCGTCAGAGTAAATTTATCAAGTTCCTGAAAAGAGTTCACTTCAAAATCCGAAACCGGTCAGGAATAAAAGAAATATGTTATGACGTATAAAATAACAATTGCTACAATGTTTGATGAAAAACGAAAGTGGATTATACACTCAAGGTTTTCTAGTTTTTGAAATTTTCTGGAAAACGGCTTGAACACTCGGAAACGCTGATTGCACGGACACAAAACTATCACTATTATTTGCATAATAATATTTTTTTCTGGAAAAACTGACTGCAGATCGTTCTGGGTGAATGAATTTTATAAGTTCAGCCTAACTTTAAATTGTTGTTAGAGGTTTTGAGGGTTGGACTGCCATATAATTACATTACAAAGGTAGACCTGTTTCTCTAGAATAGCAACAACCACAATTCGTAATGTGGTTAATTACTGTGTAACATACAATTAGTTGAAATACCAAGTTTCACGAGAATTTATCAATTAAGAAATATTATAACAATTGCAGTATGAAAAGTCGTGTTACACATCGATTTCTTTTTCTTTCTGAGATACAATATAATCGATAAATGTTAGATAATCAGATGACCTATACAAGGATTTACCAGGAGGTTAGTAATCTAGAGAAGGTAATAAAAGCAAAAGCGGAAAAAATAAAAAACGTCATTTTTATTTTACTTACATCATCAAGTGTACTCTTGAATGCATGATGTGAATGCATCAGTGTATAGGCTGTGACAAGAGCATGATAATCAGTTTCTGACAGTTTGATATCAATATAAGCTAAACAGTACTGTCCATCGGCGTTTAAACATAGATTAAAATCGCCAAATTGGTTCATATTGCCACTCAACAGACCTGAAGGAAGTTTAGCAGTTGCATCGTACACTGAAACAATAGTTAGCAATTTCATTTTATTTTTTTTATTTACAAATTAAATTATGGACCAGCTCACTAAGAGCTTCTCACATACAGATTAAAATAATATAACTGAAAATTAAAGATCTTGATAAAGTCGGGGTTTTAATCTTGTAGAAGGTGTTGACTCGCCTATGTAATAGTGTGCTGATGAAGATAGTGTGTGGAGGGTTACGAAGAAGTTGCTGCTAATTTAGTCATATACATGTGAATATCTGGAATGTCAGTTCTTTATGTGTTAGTGTGTTCCTGGTAAACAGGGGTGTTTAGGCAATTCTTAGTATTTGCTGTTAGCTGTTATCCAAACTGTTAAAACGACTAACATTGTATCATCCGCGTAGGTAGCTAAAGTCACTAAAGTAGGTTCAGGTATGTCCGAGCAGTAGTGGTTAAAGAGGATCGGACTGATAATAATTGCACCACAAGGGTAGTCCTGCGAGAATTAGTCGCCTGATACTGTAAGTATTGTTGAGTCTTACCTGGAATGTTCTGTCGTAAAAAAAATTTATAATTTGGGTAGTATAGTCAGGTGCGTTTGTGTGTGTGTGAGTTTGTAAAGTAGTCCAGAGGGCCAAACTGTATCAAATGCGGCAGCTACATCTAGAAATATCGCCGCCCTGTATTTTCTTTCTTCAAAGTTGTGTTTAATGTGTTCTGTAACTCTTAATTTGATGTACTGGTAAGTGTTTTTGTTTGAATCCAAATCGATGAAGTGGCATTTTGTTTGTGTCAGTCAAGTGTTTTAACAGTCTTTTGTATATAATTTTTTCAAGTATTTTCGAAAGGGAGTTTAGGAGGCTGAACGGTCGGTAACTGTTGGGATCACTTTTAGGCTTACCAGATTTGTTGAAAACTATAACAATTGCATTCTTCCAACTTTTGGGAAAGTATCCTAATCGAAGGCAATCTTTAAAGAACACAATAGAAATTTAACTGGCATTCAGTTAAGGAAGGCGATATCTTTCCGAGGCAGATTTTGTAATATTATAAACTGGTGGACAAAAGTATTGCATAAATTTCAAAATATAATTTCAATTGAAAGGTATTTTCGTATTTTTTTTTATGGATTCATACTGAACTCTAATCCAAAGGTAAAAAAGAACAACTACCAAAAATTTAAGAAAAATCTGGTTTTATTACACAGAATAAAAATTAAAGATAAAAAAAAAAATCTGTAAAATTCAAAATTAAAATGGTTTTATTTATTATCACTTCTTCATTTTTTTCAACAGTATTTAGTGATACCTCCTCTTGCTCTGATAACTGCAGCAAGAGGATGAAGAGATTAGATCCTTTGCATTGAAGAGATTAGATTGTGGATAACCTCTTGAGAAATCTCATTCCATTCTTCAATAACTGCTGCATGTAGCTCCCTGAGAGTGCTAGGGGCGATCAGGCAAAGTCTGAGCCGTCTTCCAATTGTGTGCCAAAGGTGTTCTATTGGATTTAAGTCTGGGCTTCTCGGTGGAGAAACCAAACGTCGAATCCCAACATCCTGTAGGTACTCAAGGACAACTCGAGTAGTGTGACATCTGGCATAGTCCTGCATTAATAGAAAATCATCACAGAATCTTTCAGAAATTGGCACAACATATCACTGAAGAACTCTTCAAGTTACTTCCGCGCATTTAGCGTGCCATTTTCCACGATATGTAAGTCTGTACGTCCGTCAAAACTTATGCGTCCCCAAATCATAACACGCCTCCACCAAAAGCCACTCTTGGAGAAATGTTAGCCGCTGCATATCTCTCACCTTGACGCCTCCAAACTCTCACCCTTCCATCTGGAGAATGAAGGGTGAATCTCGATTCATTTGTGAATAAAACACGTCTCCAATGACATGTACTCGTGAATATTGCAGTCTGGCAACTCTATGTGCTCTGGTGAAGAGAAGGCCAGTAGCGGGTATCCTAAAAGCCAATGTTGCTTTATTTAACCTTCTTCAGACTATCCTACTTGAAATTTGGTCATCAGCGATCAAGTGACGTAATTAATTGCTAGTGAAGAACCTGTTCCTTAACACATTCAGATGAATAAAATCTCTCATCTATCCGAGTTGTACTTCTGGGACGGCCCGTGGCAGGCCTTCGGGAGTATCTCCCAGTCTCTCTGTAGCGCATAAACATTCTTGAAACAGTGGATTGATTCATTCCAAGTCGCTGAGCAATAATTGACTGCTGAACCCCTTCTTCATGCAATGTTGCCACACGTACTACAATGTTTTCCGAATAATTACCAAGAAGAGGCATGTTAAGAACAAAGAGCAAAAATAAAAAAGAAATGATAAGAAAAAACTCAATAAAAATGTGTAGAAGAGAGAAATTACCACAAGTAGTGAAAGTGATGAACTGGAATTATTATCGTGTTTTCAAGAGTTCAGAGAATTAGTCATTTAAAAACATAAACAAATGGTTGTGCCTCGTATTTCTCTTGAATCAGAGTCCACTCACAATGAATCCACAAAAAAAAAGTGTAGTAATAGATTGTAACTTCAAATTTCAACTTTTTCAAAATTTTATGCAATACTTTTGTCCAGCAGTTTAGTATTTTAAATTATTATTTAGAGTATTTGGGATCAGGTCGTCTCCGAGAGCTTTTTTGTTGGGGAGTCCGTTGATTATATAGTGAATATTTTAGAAGGAGAAGTGTATAAGATAAGAATTTCTGTTGTTATGTGAGGTTGTTGTAGTTCGTTGTAAATGTCTTCGTCAGTAGTTCGGTCAGTCTGGTCAGTTAGAGTGAATTTGTCTTCGAGATGAGTAGTTAATTCTTCGCGCTTTTCCTCATCACTTGTTGCCAAGCCGTTTCTTGTCATCAGTGCACGAATCGGGGAATGTTCGTTCAGTAGTCTTTTCGTTTCTTTCCAGAGACAAGAGCCACCCGGAGTCATTCCTTCTAACAAAGATCTGTATTTAGAAATTCTGTGATTGTCAAGTTCCCATTTAATTTGTCTTGTTAGTCGGTTGAGGTGAGTTTTATCTGTGGGGATCCTAGTTTTCTGCCAAATCTTGCGAATTCTGTTTTTTTCATGTAATAAACTGAGAATATGTAAAGGCAACTGGTTTCGTCTATTGTTGTAATTTTGTCTTTTGCAGGTGGAGTTATGTACAGCTATATAAATTGCTTGTACAACTGTGTATGTGAAGTGTCGATATCGTTTGGGGCCCCGTAATGTGTAGATATTGTCAGTAGTTTGTGAATAACATGTCTGAAAGTTTCCCATTCTATTTTTACAGTGATTAATTTTGGCGCTGGTTCATTGAAGTGTAGATGAGGGTGAAACCTGCAGAGTACTGGAACGTGATGAGAGTCCAGTTCACCAAATAAGTCCAGATATATAGGTGTATTAATATTAAGTGATAGTGCGATATCCAGTATGTCAGGTTGGTAGATACGCTGAGTGGAGTAAAATGTGGGTTCTTGGGGGCTGAAATTAGAATGTTTAAGTTGTCCATCGCTGTCAATAGTCTAGTGCCGTTATTATTGGTAGCACGACATCCCCAGTATATGTGTTTACTGTTAAGGTCTCCTAGTAATAGTGTGCTGTTTTGTGTAAAGATCAGTTGTAGGTCATCTTGCTGAAGACTAATATTTGGTCTTAGGTAAGCAGATATGATTGTTAGTGATCCAGTGAGTGTAGTCACCTGGATAGCAACAGCCTCAAGATTATGTAGTGGAGGTAGGAGAAATTCTCTATGCTTCAAGCTTCTTTTCACACAGAGGGCGACTCCACCTGAAGCTACACGACCCTTTCTATCAGTTCGGAAGGAGATGTATCTTGGTTATTTTAAGTCGGTTAGCAGATAGAAGATGTGTTTCAGTAATATATGCTACATCAATGTTGTATCAAGTAAGGAAGTCAGAGAATATAGACGTTCGTGTTTTCAGTCCGTTGGCGTTCCAGTTACTAATGTTAAGTTGTGAGTAGGAAGCAGTCTATAGTTGTACATTTTTAGAGAGAATCAAGTCTTTGAATCAAGTTGGAGATTAATTCTTTTAGGTATGGGATAAAAGGTGTGATTATTTGTAGAAGAAGATCTTTTATGAGATTGATTAGAGTGTTAGGTTCGGAAGAAGTGTTGGGATTTTGATTAGGCGGCCTACTTGTTTTTTCTTTCTTGTGTCCAGTAGTTAGGAGTACTGGTTGGAGTAATTCCGTTACGTTTATGCTCCTTAGGAGAGACATATTTGGTGTTTATTCTGGATGGACAGTCTTGAAGAGTGTTGTTGGTTCTTGATGCAGTGTTTTCTCTTGCTTGGCGTGATCTATTTCTGTTCATGATATTGATTAATGTTTGGCACCTGCTGAAGTTGTATTGATTTCCATTGCAATTAGTGCATTTAGGAGTTTCCAGCTGACGGTTTAGACAAACAGAAAAGTGATGATCGCCCGCACATTTACGGTCCAGTCGACAATAGTTTTTGGTGTAGCCATATTGTTGGCGATTCGTGTACTGTGGAATACGAATTTTCTTTCTTCTGGGCTCTACTGTGACTACTGAGTAGTAGAGGCGAGTTAACTGGAATACAGCACTTCCTTTATTATCATTCTCTAGAACAACTGCGCATAGAGGAGCTGGTACAGGTGGTTCATATTTTTTATTCATCAGCCTAGTTACTGAGATTACTGGGTAATTTTCTTTTAATTGTTCAAATAGTTCTGTCATAAATTTTTAAAATTAAAATTCTGTTAAAATTTAAATATTTCTGTTACAACTCGTTATTGAATATTGTAACCCCTATTATAACTGACAATTTTTTGTCTTCGAGATTTACAAATTGTATTTTGTGCCTGAATTGTGTAAAAGTTTGTTAATTTCCTATAACCGTCCGAATTTTTTAATATTATTTTCAATTTATCTTTGCATTATTGTGCCTCGAAACATGTGTCAATTATTGCTTTTAATTTCTTCGATAACAGTCAGACAATTTTCTGTGCCCATTCTAAAAATTGGTGGAATTTTTGTTTGTTTATTTGAGTTGTTCGTTGTTTGTGGTTCGTCCAGCATAATATCAGGTAAAGGTGCATATTTATTATGTGTTGCTATCTGTGAACTATTATGAATATTTTTTTTTTTTTTGGTTAGGAGAGTGAATTGTTTGGTCTATCTGCATTTCTTCTTTTTCGAATCTAGTTAGCCGTGGAAAATTATTATTATTGAATTTAGGACCAAAATTTGGGATGGTTGAGTTATTCTAGGCTTTTTATAAGAAATAGGAGCACTATACTCACCTGATCATTAGTATTTTCTTGGTGATTAACTAAAACTTGTTGAGCCCATTGAGTAACAGCTTCTTCTCTCTTGCTGCTCATTTTGATGAGTGAACTGGGTATTTTCTTTGTTCTCCCTTTTTCAGCGGTTATTCGTTTTCGATTGTATAATTTTTCACATTGAAATACTGTTAAATATATCATCAGTAAAGCTATTTATTTTAGAGAGCAAAAAACACAGAATTTCACTAATCAAGCGATCAGCTGGTCGCTAGCATTTTTAAGGATTTTGAATTATTGAGGCAGTCGAGATTTTTATTTTATCATCAGGAAATGATTAGTTAACTCCTCTTCTTTTTCTTTTTTCTCTTACTGCTGTAGGAGCAAGTAATGCGATCGAGTAAAAGAAGTGGTTTTTACAAATTGAATTGTTTGTGATGGTGAACAGCATAACTCAAAAGCTGAAACTTGATATTTCTCCCAGAGGACCCGGCAAATATGGGTTTGGTCAAAAGCAATCTAGCGGAAATACCACTCAATGGATGCGAGTTGAATTTCCAAGTTTGAAGGGAAACTGTCAATAATAACTATGTAAATTGCAGTAAGGGAATGTCGGGAAATGAGTGTTTCACACCAAATTTGTTTTCTTGTTTCAGTCGTTTCAAACCATATGAGGTCATCTACAGCTGGTATTTTACATTCATTCCATGCACCCGTTGTTTAAAAATAAACTATATTCATGCCATTCTATTAGCGAAACAATCTTAAAACTATTTTACTTACAAGGTCAAGTAAAGAATATGAAAGAAATTTGTCTAAACAAGTGACGAACTGTATAAAACAAATAATTAGCAAGGATAACAATCACATTTTCGTAGCCTAAAAACAATAACTGAAAAAGACACTATACTTTTTACAATTACTAGGTTTTGTTAATAAAAAAAAGTAAAAAATCAACGGACAGATAGCACTCAAAAAACAAACAGTTGGAACACATCTGTAGAATAACTATTTTAAAGAGCGGGTTGCTGAACTATAAACAAGTAAATTATACGGTAAGGTTTTTATAGTACAGGTTAGTCTATTTAATCCAATTTTGTGAATGTAAATGTTTCTTCTTTTCTTTTAAAATTTCCTGCCTAAAATTTGTACACTGCGACTTTCCTATTTATAGCAGAATGAAAATATTTTTCATCTTTAATTTTAGCCCTTCGTTCAATTTTTACTTTTAAAATAATTATAAAAGTGCATTACAATATTAATTATTTGTAAATTTTTGCGTAAGTTATTATTTTACTTTTAACAATACAATATTGTTCATTTTTTTTTGTTAATTTAAGGCGCGTCAACATCTATGGTCATTGGCGCCCAGAGTCTTCGTAGTGCACTGCCAGCCTCCGGACAGTGTTCTCTCGTTACAGACACTGCCCATGACTGGACAGTGAGCTGTAAAGGCTCCTAGAAAGAAAAAATCTAAGCGCAGCACAGCTGGACTCGAACCAGGGACCTCCGCGTGGGAGTCCAGTAGGCTAACCACTTTCTCGATTGTTTATTAATAGGTATGTAGGTAAAGTCTTTTATTCAAATTTTAAAAATAAATACACATTTCGAAATAAACAAAATACAAAATTAATTAAATATTTTAAAAAAGAAACTAAAAATACATCTTACATAAATTTATTACAAATTCAAATAAAAGACGTACGCAAGGTCAAGGACCATCCGCGGAGATTGTTGTTGTGCCTTATACATACGAACATATTTATATTAAAAAGAAAGAAAAACATATTTCTATAATAAACAAAAATAAAAATAGGTGCAAAACATAAATAATAACAAAAACAACTCTTACTTTACAAAATTAAATAAAAATTAACCTAACTTTGTGAATTATCAATTTTTATATTTCTGAGCTACCACGCTGCTTTACAGTATTTCAGTAAAACATCCCAGCATTTTCCATTTAAATACACTATTAAATTATCTTCTGAAATACAACTATTTTTGAAATATTTTAATCTAATTTCCTTGTATACCGGACAGCGCGCAATGAAATGTATTACATTTTCTAATTCTTTCGTATTACATAAAGTACAAAGCTGTGTGGTTAAATCATTATTGTATCTTTTATAATTTAAATTAAGTAAATCCCCTCTTAGCTTAATGATCCAACTGATATTATCTGTTGCAAAGTTATCGTTAAAATATGCCACATTAGAATCTAAATTATAATTAAGCTTCTTGTATATATAACAGTATTTTGCGAGTTTTGAGCTCTATTTATCCATTGAACTTTGTGTCTATTACATATTTGATCTCTGAGCATGCTTAATTCACTTTTCTAGTTGGCAATATTGTCACAATTAACATTGACTACTGCACCGTGTTCGTTATTGAGACTGCATAAGTCTTTATACCAGTAAGCATTTTTTTTAATAGCCTCCATTGCATATCTTCCGATATATAGTATTAGGCATTTCTAAAACTTTAATCAAATAATTGTGGTGCAGCTGTAAGGTGCTACTTTCGTTTCCAAGTTAATAATACAGTTTGGGGTATTACGCGGTAATCTTAATAGATTTTTAATAAAAAATGACAGCAGCTGCTCTACTAGTTTATACGATTTATCCCCCCCCCACACACACACGCACACTATCCCCCCCGGAGCACATAATCGCCCGACCGACAGCATAAAACATTTCCATTTTTGCTGTAAAGAGTATTTCATTATTAGCTATAAAATACTTCCAAACAGAATTTAGCCCTATTTTTGCTTTTAATAATCTGCTATCTAAATGTTTACCTAAACTTAGTTGCGGAGTCAGATTAATGCCGAGATACTTATAGGAATTCACAATATCTATATTCTCTGCACCAAAAAACCATTTTTCTCTCTTAGACGGTTTACCGCCATTTCTGCACAACATTACTTTGGATTTTGTTAAGTTAATTTGAAGGTTCCAATTTTGACAGTATTTTTTAAGAACATTAATATTATATTGTAATTCTGTAATATCCGAACTAATCAGTGCCAAGTCATCTGCAAAAGCTAACAATTTAATTCTTGTTCCATTAATATTAATTCCACCTAATAACTCTACCTCGATATTATTTATAAAAAGGGTAAATAATAATGGGCTTAATAACGCATCTTGTTTTACACCCATAGTTGTTTGAAATACACTAGAATTAAGCATTTTTACACCACACTTCCGCCTCGGTATTTTCATGCAAGTCCCTTATTAACTTTATTATTTTAGTTGAAATTCCAATTTCATATAATTTATAGGTCAAAGAGTACCTGCCTATCCGATCAAAGGTCACAGACAGATCTACAAAAAAAAAATAGACTTTTGTCTTTTCTGCGCCAATTTTAGATTGATTATACTAGAAAGGGTGAAAATATGGTCTATGGTGGAATATCCATGCCGGAAACCTGCTTGAAATTCCTTCAAAATGCTATGTTGCTCTACCCAGTATGGCAATCGGCGTAAAAGCAAACCTGAAAAAATTTTTCCCACATTATTTCCGAATGCTATACCCCTATTACCCCTATAATTTGAAACAGTATTGATATCTCCGCTTTTATGAAGTGGGAATATAATTGATCTTTTAAAATCATGCGGCACATGCCCAACTTCGAAAATATTGTTATAAAAGTCTAAAAGAATTTCGTAAAAATTTTCTGAAGCAAATTTGTAGAATTCATAAGGAATTTTATCAATACCCGGCGCTTTATTATTTTTTGAATTATTCAGAACAGTTTTCAATTCGGATAAAGTGAAAGATTTATACAAAAATTCATTTTCAATAAATGGTGGTGCGTAAGAAAAAACGTGCGGAGTAAAGGCGGATTATACAGGGTACTGAAGTGATCAACCCACTCAGTCATTTGTATATCCCCTCCAATCGTGGAACTCTTATTTTTAAAATTATTTACCAAATTCCAAAAACTTTTAGTATCATTAATAAATTTAAATTGATTTGCTAAGTTCACATAATAAGCTCTTTTTTCCTTAAGCCAAATCTCTTTATAATCATTTTATATTTTTTAAATAAGACCTTACTTTCTTCACTATTTGTTTTTCTGAATATTTTTAGACGTTTAAAGGATAAATTTCGCAATTTTTTACACTCGTTATCATATCATTTTTTATTTTTCCGCCTCTTTCAGTTCCCTACATTAGTTAATTTTTCCATAACGGCGGAATCCCTTATTAAATCATAAATGTGACCTAACTTAAAAACATTAAAATTAGTTTTACAAATTTCAGTATTTCTCCGTAACTTCTTTTGATAACTCTCTTTATTTTGAATTTTCCAATTAAATTTAGGAAGTAATGGAAGGACATTCTCACACCTTAGAGACGCTTCGCACAATTTACAAGAACAGGCATGTGATCCGAGTGTACCTGGGAATCAACCTTAAAACTATTTACTACCGAAGCAATATCCGTTGAAATTGAGCAAAGATCAATAACAGAACACCCTACTGTACTAATATAGATTCGCCCTTAATACCATCTAAGGTTCTGCCATTACACCAACAAATCAATGTCGTGCAATAATTCAAACAATTTATGGCCGTTAACATTTATCACTCAATCTTTTGTATCTCTTTTGGTGAATAAAACATCCCTTCTATCTAAAAATACTTTCGAAGATAAATTATGTGAATTCTCAATACAATATAAATTCATTTTTTTTATTTTTGTTAATTTAAGGCGCTTCAACATCTATGGTCATTGGCGCCCAGAGTCTTCGTAGTGCACTGCCGGCCTCCGGACAGTGTTCTCTCGTTACAGACACTGCCCATCACTGGACAGTGAGCTGTAGAGGCTCCTAGAAAGAAAAAGTCTAAGGGCAGCACAGCTGGACTCGAACTCGGGACCTCCGCGTGGGAATCCAGTAGGCTAACACTTTCTCTATTGTTTATTAATATTGTTTGAATGATCATATTTGTTGATTAAAAGACTTTTGGACTGTTTTATTTTTTCAATACAAATGTTTAGAGTATTTTTTTTCTTATTTTGCCGAAAGAGAAGGAGATATAGAGTGAAACAATAACGGCCACTCCCACCTGATCGCCCAGTCACCTGATCGCTATATTATTGTTTATTGTGTAATTATACGAAAAGATGTTGGAAAATGCAGCTAACATTTACACCGATAATACTAAATTAAAAGTCGAATTTTCCGTACGGACAAGCTAATTTCCTGCTGTATCAATTGTCATTAGAAACATGATTTATCGTGCAAAGTAAATATTTTGTTACTAATTGGAGGGCACACTTTTGCCGGGCTGTATGTACCGCTGGATGGAGGTATTTTTCTTATTTTTTTATTTAAGGCGTCTCAACATCTGTGGTCATTTGCGCCCGGAGCCTTCTCAGTGCACTGCCGGCCTCCGGACAGTGTTCTCCCGTTACAGACAACACTGTCCATCACCGGACAGTGGGCTGTAGGCGCTCCTAGGAAGAGAAAATCTAAGGGCAGCACGGCTGGATTCGAACCAGTGATCTCCGCGTTACTAGTCCAGCGCGCTACCACTGAGCTAATCCCTTCCCTGGAGGCATTTTGTAGTGCACTTTATTAACCCCCTCCCTAAAATGGTTTTTGTTGATTTTTTTAACAAACACAATCTGACCTCCTCTTTAAAAATGGTTACATAACAGAATATAACACTAGGCTGTTTGAAAAATATAGGTGAATATTGATTAAAATTCAAATTGAAGTAATAGAGCTTAAAATTGTGCCATAATGCCATAATTATTTATAGTATTTGAATACAATAGAGTTCAGAAGAATATTTAAATAAATATTCTGGTCTCTATTTGAATAAAGATTAGCAATCATTCTACTTTTATTTTTTACTACATTATTTTTCTTGTAATTATTATGCATTTTGTTTTGAAGCAATTACTATAATGTTTTTTTCTTCTTTTCTCTTATTTTTATAAAAGACTTTCTCTTTCTCCTAGTATGGGAAAGTGTGAGTATGATTGTATCAAATTTTCGAAATTGAGTTTTCATCTGAAATATATATTTTGAGGCCCCCTGGGTACAAAAAAAATTTTTTTTTTGCGAATGATCAATAGACGTTGCGTGTGTGTGTGTGTGTGTGTGTGTATGTGAACAGCACAGCTCAAAATCGAAAAATCATAGCAAGTTCAAACTTGTTATTCCGTTTAGGTATCACCATGGGATCCAACAGTAAGTTATGTGCCAAATTCCTGAACCGGAAGTACCACTTTACAGAATGACTTTTTTCACTTAAGCGATTTTATTTTACAGTCAGTACCTGAACTTCACATATAAAGAGCTACAACTTTATTGGAAACATTTCTCCGGGAAAATTCATTTTAGGGCACTTTTGGGGAAAGTCTGGAGTTATGGTTTCCTCTAAAGTACTATTTTACAGCTTGTTACACAATTCTATCACCTAGATAATATTAATTAGAATTTAAATATGTCGTCGAAATCCCGAGTTTGAAGAAAATCAGATGACCGGAAGTGCGTTTTACTTTAAGTAGTTATCAGTTTTCTGCTATTTTCTCTAAAACGGCTCCAACGATTTTCTTTAAACTTTATGTACTAACTAAACATATAAAGAGTTATATCTTTTATTTGCAACATTTCTCCGGGAAAATTCATATAAGGGGACTTGGCGAGTGGGGGTTATGGTTTCCTCTAATGTGCTATTTCAGTTCAACAAGGTGCTATACAATTCCGTCAACTAAATAATATTAATTAGAATTATATAAGTTGCCAAGATTCCCAGTTTGAAGAAAACTGGTTGACCGGAAGTGAGATTTTTCTGAAATAGGTTTTCCAATGATTTTGTCCACAAAAATGCCGACGGTTTAAAGCACTAATAAGAAATGAAATTGTGAAGTAAATATCAATTTGAGCTTCCTGCGATTTTTTTTCTCAATATTTTGTTACAGACAGACACATATAAAGAAACTTCGTGAAAAATATTTTTTCTTACTCAGGGGACTTCAAAACATAATATTTCCGATGAAAACACAATTTCGAAAATTGGACACAATCGCAATCATTCCGCTTAAGGCAGTACGAAAAAGTAAAAAATGTTTTATCCAATAAAACTGAATTAATTAAAATAAATGAATCATTTTGGTTTTCTTTAATGATGAATACTTAGTAAATTAATTAATTATAAATTATAATTTCTAATTCTTTCAATTATAATATTCTGTTTATTTGTATTTATTTTGTAATTTAATACAATTCTCCACAGTCATTGATAATAATTATTATGATTTTTATTTTCCCCTGGTTTTATAATTTCTTCATGAATAAAACATAATTTTATATTGTAGTAAATGAAGTTGTAAAATTTAATCGATTTTATTGCAATTTAATTACTTTTATGGAAAAATTCATCGATTTTTTGTTTTTACTTTCGGTAACTGTTGTAAGAGGGAGTATTGCTGATCGTATCATGTTTCATGTTATCATGTTCATCAGAAATACGTGTTCTGAGAATCATAAATTCGAAACAAAAATATCTGATACGAAATACATTCTTACTGCTTTTAAGAATATTTGTAGACAAATATTTTTTTTTTTAAACTTCGAATTTCTACTGAATATTTAGTTGACTTGGATATTATAAGGATGGGAAGAGCCTATAATAAATGCCTATAATATTACGAGTATAATAAATGACACTTTGGAGAGTGTAAGAAGAATTTATAAAAGGGCATTTTTCCCCCTAGTTTTTTTCGGAAAAATATTTAAAATATTAAATTAAAATTTAATCATAACCATAGGGAGACTTTTTTCGAGAGGAAATGAAATAAAACCTGATAAACATTAATTAAAATATTATTTCCGCTTGAGAGTTTCAGACCGATAACTTCCTATCGCTGGTGATAAGTCAAAGGGAATACCAAATAATAGTACAACACATAAGTCCATTCATAAAAGCTTTATTTCATCAAAACATGTATTTCCGTTAAAAATTCAATTTTGGAAATTAGACAAACCTGCGATACTTCCTCTTATTTAGAGGAAATATTAAAAAAAAAAAAAAAATACATAATTAGAAAACTTGTAATGTGTAAACTCCATTTTTCTATTTAAAAAACTATTCTACGTGTATTTCTTCACACAGACACCTAATGAACACTAATTTCTAATTAGCTCATTCATATCTAAATATCTAAATAAATATTATTATTATTTTTTTTTTGAGAAATGACCTTATTTTGTGATAATTAACTGGATCTACATATTGCTAAACTACCCGGTATGCATCCAACCAGTAATTTTTATTTATTATGTAAAAAAATGTAATAAAAAATTAAACAAAATAATTTCAAAACTAAATTAGGTTGAATACGAAAGTTGTGTATCGTGCGTTTAATATTTACAGCATTAAAGTGAGTATTTAACAGAAAGAAGCTATAGCCCAGCGCTAACGTATGCGCTTCATTCATATGCTAAAGGTTCGTGGTTCAAAACCAATAAGCAAATTCCATCACGTTACTTTTATTTACTTTACTGCAAGTGGGCTACTTGATTGAATGGAGTTTTTCACTTACTGATGATTTTCTGAAAAAGGGTTGCAACGATATTTTTGAGTCTATCCTGTAAAGTCTATTCAGTAAAACATATAGATCTAGTGTCTATATAATTTTAAGGACAGACAATTAATTGTGTTGCCATAATTCAGACTTTCCAAATAATCGGTTAACCAATTTTCTGTAACAAAAAAACCAATCGGTTTCTTTAAACTTGGGTCATTTAATACATTTTTTTTTTTTACATAATTTTTCCGGAGAATTGATTTCAGGGTTATTTTGGGGGAACCAGGGGCATACGATGCCCTCAGAAGTGCCATTATACAGTTTGCCGCCGCCTACGCGGGAAAGTGACTAACCACATCTGCAGAGATCTTGACGTCCCTCAGGCTATATTCCAGCCTAACTAAACGGGCAGTACACAAATAAAAAGAGGGATAGCATTAGCACAGAGATAGCAAAGAGGGATAGCATTAGCCCACTGGACTGGTACTTGGAGCTCCCAGCTTGGAGTTCCAGTTATACTGCTCTTAGATTTTCTCCTACTAAGACCCTCTAGAGCTCATTGCCCGATACTAATTTCGTAAAAAAATAATTAGAACTAGGCAGCTTTATAAGAGATTGTGAAATTGTTATCTTCCCGAAACCTAGTTTTATATTATTGATCACTATCACAAAATTATAAAATTAAATATAGATTATTTACAAAATCAAAAAATAAGTCGGGTAATTTCTCTTCAGCAATTTACATAGTCAGTGACAGATTTTCTGCAAACTTTCAGTTTTTACTAAATGCTGTCTTCAATGTTATATCATTTGGAAGAAGCTTAAACTTAACAAAACTACTTCTTTTTTTTTATGGAAAAGCACGTCCTTATCCCCCCCCCCAACCCTCTTAAATGAATTTTTGTAAAAAAAGTTTCAAACGAACGTGTTAAATCTGTGGATGTGTAGTTAGTGTATCAAGTTTAACGAAACCCCTTGGTGTCTAGATGGAGAAAATCATAGAAAACTGAAAAAACAATTATTAAGTAAAATCGCACTTCCGGTCAATTGATTTTCTTCTAATCTGGAATTTTCGCAACGAATTTAATTCTAATTAATATTATATAAATGATAGAATCATATAGTATACGGAAATGGCAATTTAGAGGTATACATAATCCCACCGCTCTCCCAAAACCCCGCTTAAATGAATTTTCCCGGAAAAATGTTTCAAATAAATGTTGTAGCTCTTTATATATGCAGTTAGTGTGAAAAATTTGGAGCCAATCATTGAAGCCGTTTTCAAGAAAATCGCAAAAAGAAAAAAAAAATTCATTCAGTAAACTGCATTTTCGATTGATCGATTTTGACAAAAAACTTATTGTTAAGTTTCCTAGTTAAATTCCCTAAACAAAATTCTAATTTCCAAAAAATTCAAATTAATTTCTAAAAAACACTTTTTCTGACTCAGGTGACTTCGAAACTATGTATTTCCGGTGAAAACCTGTGTAGAAAATTTGATACGATTGCAATACTTCCTCTTAATAAGCAGTAACAGAAAGTAAAAATGAGATTTAATATCCAATCAGAAGTTTATAACCTATATTGTATCTGCAAACTGGACGGAATTAGAACCAGTATTTGGGATACCCAGACAAAATTATAAAAGGCAAACACCTATTACTTTGACCAATACAATCTACCACAATAGTAGTACATTAATTAATAGTACATCAAAAAATAAATAAATAAATAAATTGACTAACCACCATTAAGCAATTAATTCGGACACAACAATTATTCATTTCATAAAGCGGCCTCTACACGTTCAATAATACTGTCAATATCAATACTCGTGCTAACCAATCACAATACTTCACTACCTTACACGATCAATATTATTGAAGTAACGAAGTTTGTGATTGGTTAGCACGAGTATTGATGGTTATATTGTCAATATTATTGACCGTGTAGAGGCCGCTTTAGAAATTACGTTTTAAAAATATGGAATAGAACATTAAAAGTGCCCCAATCCAGCAGGCAGTGGCTAAAGTTAATGTCACTCAGCTGATAATACTTTGTTGATTCTTTTTTTAATGTTTACTTTCTATTTCATTTGTCTTCCATTTGTTTTTTAGTGGGTGGGTTTTATCAACTAGTTTTTAGTGTTTTTACATAACAATCTTAATGGACTTTAATCATTAGAAGGGAAATTCATTGTTGAGAAAGAAAAATCAGTTAATTAGGTTAATTGCTATGATTATGTATGTATGTTTGCTTGATCTAATTTTCAACTGCATCAAAACATACTACGATATTTTATTCAACGAGCCAAACCTTCTGACGGCAGTTTAAATTTGAACCTAACCTACAGGTTCTGTAGAACCCTACCAAAAACATCACGACTTCCTCTCACTATAATTAATACAATTTAATCAAGAAATTTTCTTTAAAATTGATATGTTATAATATTTAGTTAGGCGGGCCATAAACATGGTTGTGGGGAGTTTACTGGTGTACCTGGGCGGTGTTTATGAGGACCGCTCTATATCAAAATCAACAAAGCTTGTGCAAACTCTAATATAAACTGACTGACGGAGCTCCCGGTGCCCCTCTGAAATCACTTTCTTTCCGAAAAATGTTTCAAATTAAAAATACCTATGTCTCTCTATCTGTGCAGTAAGCATTCTGAGATTAATGAAAATCGTGATAACCGTTTTCAAGAAAATTCTAAAAAGTCAAAAATCTGATTTGTGAAATCAGATCACTTCCGATAAATCCCAAATTTTGACTTGCTTCTAATAAGTGTATTAATATTATTATATAGGTGTGGTACAACCATATATTATACTGAAGTGGTATATTATAGGGAAGCATAACACTATTCCCCTAAAACCCCTAAAAAGTCAATTATTTCCGGGAAAGTGATTCAACTTGTTCCAAATAAAAGTGATAGGTATTACTGTTTGTAGATAATATACTCTAGTTTAAAGGAAATTGTTGGAGCCGTTTTTGAAAAAAATTACGAAAACTGGAGAAAAAAAAATTTAGTAAAGTCACACTTGCGGTTGATGGATTTGCTGGAAATCTCCGTGTCGATGCGGTGGTAGCACCTAAACGGAATACCAAGTTTGGGCTTCCTGCGACTTTCCCCTTTGAGGTGTCCTACTAACGCACACAAACAAAAACAGGCCATTCGTTAAAAACAATATTTTCGTATTTGTAGAGCATGTATTTTCCGTGAAACCTCAATTTGGAAACTCTTGCTCTAGGCACCGTCGCAATAAGAGAAAGGAAACCCTAATGTGCAGAAAAATGTTTCAAATTAAAGTGATTACTGTTAGCATTCCATGTTTAATGATAATCTCTATATCCGTTTTACATCAAATTCCAAAAAACTTGAAAAAGGAAATTCTATGATGATGCATTCCCGGATCACCAAAGTTCTAACGTACGTGTAATGTAAAAAAAACACAAACGGGGTTTTTTATTTTAAATTTGCCATTAGGTCAATGAACCGGTTCATTGTTGTAATACTGTTTGAGAAAGTATAGCCAATTAAGTATTCAGCGCTGAAAAGAATGTTAAATTGTTTGTTTATTTGTATTTTTTTTATCGCAGGTAATTCTATAAAAATTACACCAGACAGCTAGAATAAGGTTTGCGGGTCTTCTCTTCAAACAGGAATTTGGAGTTCTCGCAGTAGTTGTATTGTACCTTCCTATTGTACAGATTAATATACCATACATTGTACTCAAGTGTTAATTTGGAGGAATAAGCTTAACGTTTGCTCCAGGGTAATTAAAAGAGCGTGTTTTTGAATGGAATGTGCCTGTGTAACTCTAAACTGGCCAGTGCTGCCAACCTTGTTTGGTTGTAACATATTTTAGAAATTTAAGTCCAAGGTGCAGCAACTCAGTTACAACATACGTCTATATATCCATGCTATTATATTAACCAAAATTCATCTAATTTAATATTATTATATATTATCGAGAAAGTTTTTCTTTTTTTTTTAACAAAAAGTGTCCAATTAAGAAATAATTTCATACGCCAATGTATCCTTTTATTTTGTAGCGGTTAATTTATATAGTATATCAAAGTAATTAGTTAATATTTATGGGAAATTGCAAAAAAAGAAGCAGTTTTGTACCAACTATGCTAACTAACAGTATTATTAGTAGTGCGATGCTCATGAGGGCGTGAAATACATTCATCGCCGCGCTACTATACGTATTTATATGTACACACGTGCCAAGTGACATTTTTACGCCTATCTCCACGCACAGTTGTGTGTGTGTGTGTGTATGTGTGTGTGTATTTGTTTTTGTGTAACTATATGACATAACTAATTAAATACTTTCATTCTTATAGCAGGTTCGTATATTTGTCTGTCCGTCTATCTATATTTGTTTTAATTACAGTATCTTTTAATAGGTGTTATTAAATTCTGATAATTCCATTTTTACTTCTCCATACTGGTTATAAAAGGAAATATTGAAATTGTGTCAAAATTTCGGAATTGTATTTTTATCAGCGTAGTGTTTTGGAAGTCTTTAACGAATGGTTGTGGGTGTGTGTAACGCTTTTCATCAGGAAAATCGAAATTTTAGAAGATTCTTTCTAAGAAAGCTGCAACTGTTGAGATTTTCCTGTAAAGTGCCATTTGAATATTAAAAACGCTGGAATTGCAGTATTTGAAGAAAATCGATTAATCCGGTCGTGCAACTTTCAACAATAGTTTCTGAATTTTTTTTTTCTTTCCCTTATCTCTAGTTAAAGGAAGTATTACGATGGTGTTAGATTTTCGAAATTGAGTTTACGCGGGAAATAAATGTTTTGGTGGATTTGATGGAAAACGGCGCCAACGATGATTTTACAAATTAGTGGAAGTGTGATTTTACAAATTAGGTTTTGGAATTTTCTTGAAAACGGTTATCACAATTTTCTTTAAACTCGGAATGCTTGCTGGACAGATGAAAACCTATAACTTTTATTTGAAACATTCTTATTTTTATTTTAGAGGAGTATCGGTCGTCTGTTAGTTCAAATTTAAATTTACATAAGCTCTGTTGGTTTTGACACAGAGCGCTCCACATAACGCCGCTCAGATATACAAGTAACATCCCCACCAACATTTTCATGACCAACTAAACCTAATGTACAATTTTAAAGAAAATTCTTGATTAAATTGTATTAATTAGAGTAAGAGAATATCCTGTGATAAAATCCGACAAGTATGGATCCAAAATTTCGGTTAGCTCACTGTATTGCCTAATGACGCTAATTTTTATAACCAATAAATTTTATGGACGCATTTTTATTATATATGGACCGGTACGTATAATGAGAGAAAAAACACAAACGGGGTTTTTTATTTTAAATTTGCCATTAAGTCAATGAACCGGTTCTTGTTGTAATACTGTTTGAGAAAGTATAGCCAATGAAGTATTAAGCCCTGAAAAGAATGTTAAATTGTTTGTTTATTTGTATTTTTTTTTATCACAGGTAATTCTATAAAAATTACACCAGTCAGCTGGAATAAGGTTTGCGGGTCTTTTCTTCAAACAGGAATTTAATCTTATTTATGCGAAAGTGTTCTTGATTGATTTATTATATTTCCATGGCAGTTTTATCTATTAATAACTATTGATTTGGCTATTATACCAGATATTTATTGATTTTTTGATGTTATTTAATTATTTTTGACATTTGACTTACGCCTAATCCTAATTTGAGATAATTCACATAGATAC
The DNA here is from genome assembly GCA_011037195.1 of Triatoma infestans. Taxonomy (NCBI): domain Eukaryota; kingdom Metazoa; phylum Arthropoda; class Insecta; order Hemiptera; family Reduviidae; genus Triatoma; species Triatoma infestans. The sequence goes on along the minus strand of JAAEAF010004421.1, from coordinate 51,204 downwards.
AATAACTTTGGAAAAACTAAATTCCTAACTTTAATCGACACGTTTTCCAGATATGCGCAAGCGTATGAATTAAAGTCAGGACAAGCAATTAAAATAGTGAATAAACAATGAAGCTCTTTTCGCGTCACATCAGCCCCAACAAATCATTTGTGTTTAATAACTGTTTAGTTAAAGAATTATTATCCCTAAAGAAAATGCAAGTTCACTTTACAAGTTGGCAACACCTAGAGCCAAACCGCCTTATAGAACGACTTCATCAACAATAATAGAGCATAATAGTCAATAGTTACAATCAAGATGCATACAAAAAAGATTCAGTCGGCAATAAAGTTAGGCATTCTAGTCTGCAATAATACTATCCACTCCATTACTAAAATAAAACCAATAGATATAATTAATGGCCACATCGGAAATGACACCCCATTCGCGGTAGTCTTTGAGACTCAAGTCCTCAGCGATTATATAAACAATCATAGGGAGAAAACAAAGTTAATTTACCAAAAAATAAATGAAACTAATTAATTCTATATATCTAAAGAGATAGTTATAAGTAAAATCAATCAAAGCAGAGAGAAGCCCCTCTCCGATTTCCCACAGGAAATATTTAGAAAAAACAAACCAAAGCAAAGTAAAATAAGGAACAAATTCACAAACCAAAATTTAAAATTTTAAAAGCAGCTGAGAGGAAGTCCCAGGTATCATAACATCCAAGAAAAAATACATTGGACTAATGCGCAAAGACCAAAAAAATTAAATGAAAATTTTAATAATTTTGCTGGTCGTTCTGCGTCACATGAGGGACAGTAATAAGGGGTAGCGCCATAAATGCAGCAGGTATTCTGTACCCATAAAACAAGGACCCGCTAAGCTCCAACAAAAAACACATACTCTGAAACAATACTACCATCTTACAAAGTTACATTCAGAAGTTGAACTATTAGAAAACCAATACACTAAAGTTATCGTATACACCAAACGGAATATAACTACTTATGAAGAGCTATAAACTTCCTTTAATGTGTTCAACTATATAAACAACGCTGTATTAGATAAAATTAACAATATTAAGATTTATTCGAGTAATAGAAGCAAAAGAGAGATTATCAATGGACTCGGAAGTATAATAAAAGCCAGAACCGGAAATCTGATATTGGTGATGGTGTAAAGTTTGAATTGTTAATCGAAAATCCTCTTGACATCTATATATGTAAACCATTTTATGTAGACATCATGAAATTATAAATTCAGTTCTTATTAAATCTTCATAGTGTAGGGACAGTAGAGTTCCATAATTGTATAAAGTGAATCCTGATAACGTTTTCAGTATTGTAACTTCTTTTATTTAATTAAATATTGTGCAAATTTAAAAAATAAATTTTTAAAAACACGACGATATATTTCAGTATTATTACTTACATAATCAATACTTATATTATCATATAATATAATATATTATAAATAAAAAAATAATATATTATATTATCATATTATCGCAGTAATCAAATATACTGTTATCTTAAAATAATGCAGTGTGAAAAATAATTAGTGCATTCGAAGGATATGGGGTTAGGCAATTTGCATATTTTAATGGGAGAAACCACAAGCACTAACTGTATTTTATGTATGTATTTTCAAACAATTTAAAATAAAGTAATACAAGTTTTTAAGATGGTTCTTATTATTTGCTTTCAATAATTCAGTAAAGGGTTCGGACGACATTTCGCACACGTATGAGATAAAGTGACTCTCCTATATGGTGAAATAGATTGACCATTTCACAATGATGTGATTAAGGTCTTCTATACCTTCTGATTACAAATCGTGTCTCATTAGATTTAATGATATATACTAGATTTTTGAATGCTATCTTATCTCGTATTTACTCGATAATCTAATCTGAGAAATTAATTTTATTATTTTGAATGGTATATGTATTTGTACGTATAATTGAAATGTGATGTTCTGGTCATAAATATGACATAGATAGAATTTATATTGGGACAAATTTATAAATTCCAAATCTTTAGTTTTTAAAAAATCTTTATAGGCTTTCAGAACTTTACTTATTTCCTTTTTAAATTTATATGGATCAGTTTTCGACTTATTTGAGGGTACCAGTTATACTCGTATTTAATGGATTCCCGCAATTTGTGTTTTTCTTTGAGAGTTAAGTTACATATCTTGGTAAGCCTGTCCTTATTCATATAAACAGTTCTTTTTAACCAATTAGTACTAGCTTTAAAACGAGTTAATTGGGGTGCACGACGCCATATTCCATACTCCCACAACGCCATATTCTAGTCTGATCAATTCAATATGGAGTATTACTGTTTAAATTAAACGACCATTTATAAAGGTTGAGGTGCGTCTTTCAACAGTACTGAGATAAGTAGACTCCATAGTTTTGCACCAAATAAGAGGCTACTTACTATAATTGCAGCGTTTAGGCTAGTTCTGCGGGACTACGAATTAATTTTACTTTTTCTACAAATATCTATTACGGTCCCATCTGCCGAAACCGCTTTAGACTCATTAAACTTAAAGGTTGTTGGTTCCGCAGAGCTGGAAAGCATCAGAGACATTTTCCGTGGTAGCTGTTTCATTTTGTGGTCATCGACCGGTTTCGGGCGTTCGCCCATCTTCAGGATGCGTTTTTCAGACAGTGTGTCAACACAGAGCAAATTCAGTTTACACACTCATGTAAACTCCTGGAGTGTGTAAACTGAATTTGCTCTGTGCAAGTCTGTGTTGACACACTGTCTGAAAAACGCATCCTGGAGATGGGCGAACGCCCGAAACCGGTCGATGACCACAAAATGAAGCAGGCTACCACAGAAAATGTCTCTGATTCGGATAAACTTAAAGGCTTTGTAAAATAAGGTAGACTGATTGTGTTTCATAGTAAAACTTATTATTTTTTATTCGAGTTTAGTATCTACCGTAAGGAAAGTTTCGGTCAACGCTTTCATCCGGTTTTGCCAATCTTCTGGCATTTTTTTTATAATATGTTTTTTAATTTTTGTTTTTACTTCCTCTTAATTTTAGTAACAGGAAATATTGTAACTGTGTCAAAATTTCGTTATCGAGTTTTAACCGGAAATATCCGTTTTAAGATCCTTTGAGTCCAAAAAAGTGGTGTTTAGCAATTCTTATAGCATATCTCGAAAACGAAAAATTGCAGAATGTTCAAACTTAACATTTAGTTAAAGTGCTGCCAGGAAACCTGAGAATAAGCTTTTGGTAAAAATCGTTCAACCGGAAGTGGCATTTTACTGAATGGATGTTTAGTTTTTGTGATTTTCTCGAAAATGGCTCCAACGATTTTCTTGAAACTTACTTATAAACTGCAGATACAAAGAGCTATACTTTTGAAAAATTTCTCAGGAAAAATTCATTTAAGAGCATTTTTAAGAGAGGTTTTCCTCTAAAGTGCTATTTCAGTTTATTACACAATTCTATCATCTAAATAATATTAATTAGAATTAAATATGTTAGTGATATTCCGAGTTTGAAGATAATCGGATAACCGGAAGTGCGTTATTCCGCTATTTTCTATGAAACGCACCAACGATTTTCTTTAAACTGAATGTGAACACCACATACAAAGGGCTACAACTTTTATTTGAAACATTTCTCCGGGTAAACTCATTTAAGGGGGTTTGGGGAGGTGGAAAGGTTATATTTTCCTCTAAAGTGCTTTCTACAATTCTATCATTTAAACAAAAAGTATTAGAAATAAATAGATTGCCAAATATGCGATTTTCAAGAAAATTAGTAAACCGGAAGTACGTTTTTACCGGATAGTTTTTTCAGTTTTTGCGATTTTCTCCTTAAAAAGACCGACGCATTTCATTAAATTTGGTATACTAACTATAAAATTTGTCAATTACAATTTTGTAAGCTGCAGTAAGAGAAAGTTGTGTGAGTGTTTCACACCAGATTTTTTTTGTTTTCTTTTCTATCATTATTTTGTGTCCGTGCTGAAAAATTGCTCTATCACTTTTTTCTAAACTATTTAGGTCTGTCACTTTTGTGTCTATAACTTGTTTTTCGGGAAAACAGATTTTCGGATTTCCTAATTTCTAGGAGAGGTTGACGGCATAAGATCCCTCTGAACTTCTGTTTCAATAAAATATACGCTCTTAATATCACCTATATATGACAACTCATCATTCCGTAGAAAATAAATTAAAATTTTATGAATTAGTACAATTGCATAACCTTCAGGATTCGTCAGCTAGAAAGGGTATTCAACCTGTAATTATCTTTAGCGGAGGTTGAACATCTTGCGTGCAAGAAATTGGTACGATTTATTTAATTGGGGGAAATGGGTATCCACATGGATAGGTATCTACAATTATTTTTGCAGAAAAAAGAAAAAACACAACAAGCATTTGCCGTTGTTGTTGCTTATCAAATGATTTTTACTCACTTATAAGAAGCTGGCGCACGATTCATACAAAAACTTATATGGAATTGTTTAAGGCATTTGAGAGTAAATTTTATATGGTATCCCTTACAAACGTGGAATCGTATCCTTGAACGCTGTTCTTCCAAAGTGCAGATTTCTAAAGTACTACACCATCGTTGAATGAGTAATAGAGGTTATGTACACATCAAAACAGCTGTTTTAAACTAATGACAATGATGCCAACTTATGATTGCTGAAAGTATCGTTATTCTTTTCAAAATATTATTTGATTTAGATATAGATTTTTGCCCTTTTTTTCTTATTAAATGAAAGGGTATGGTTTTAGAATTTAATTAATTAGTGTTCGAGACAATTAACACTTACATTTAGCACGTTTTAAATAAAACACTGATATTCCTTTCAAGGTTAGATGAGTAGCATTAAACTCCGCAAAATTATTTTACCATACACTTTGTTCAAAAAGTGGAACCAAGACAGGTTTTTTTTTTTGTTTTATCTTTTCCATCTTCAGTACGTTATATTTTCCATATTTTGCCAAAATTTTACTATTAACTAATAATTTTTTTCCTCTCCTATTCATGTAACAGGAAGTACTGCGATCTTGTTAGATTCGTAGGAAATTCAGTATTAATAAAAAATACAAATATAGAAGCCGCCTTTTGGAGAGCAAAAATATTTGTGTAGAGAGAGAAGTGAGTAGGAATAAACAAAGTTGGGACACAGACTATCTCAAAAAAGAAATAAAATCGCAAGAACCCGTCCTTTTTACTTTCTCTTACTCTAGTTTGTGTAATCAGAATTAACTCAAAAACGGAAAATCACAGTTCAAACCTGACATTTAGTTTAAATACTAACAAGAGACCCGACAATAAGGTTTTGAACAAAATCGGTCAACCGGCAGTAATCATTTACTGAAAGAATTTTTCAGTTTTTTTGCGATTTTCTGGAAAATGGCCTCCCAATGATTTTCTTTAAACTTGGCATATTAACTATAAATATAAAGAGCTACAAGTTTTATTTGATACATTTTGCCAGGAAATTCATTTAATAGGGGGTTTTTGGGGGAAAGGTGGGGGTATGTTTTTCTCCAAAGTGGTATATCAGTATATTATTCTGTCATCTAATAATATTAATTAAATGATAGATAAAAAGCTTTATTACAAATATACATAAATTCGCAAAATAATTATATATAAAAGTGCCAATGTACATTAACATTATAACCTTCCTACACTGTTTATATAATGATTTTTGGGATAAGACGAGTAACAATATGCAGAGAAAAAGGGGAGAAACCTACAGCTTTAGGAAAATATTAAGAGAGGATGTGTTTCAGTCTTTATTGCCTGTAATGGATGAAGGGATTGTAGGTTGCTATTTTGCGGCAGAGTGGATTGGGATGACAGTCTGGAGTGGAGAGGAGTTTCAGGAGACGATTTTGGATGAAGGAATAAACTGGGTTTACTGAAGATTTTACGTGAAGTAGGTCGATTTTGGAGTGTCGGGGTAAGTCAGTCGCAAGTCTTAGGAATTTGTTCTGGGTTAACTGAAATTTTTTAACGTTACTGTTAGTAGTCAGGCTCCAGGCAGAGGGCGCGTAAAGTAGCAGTCGGTCTGATGACGACTTGTAGAGTAGGAGTTGTTTGGTGTGGTCATTTTTGATTCGCTTGACGGTACCGGGAAGAAGAGTCTTATAGTCATTTTTCCAGAATTCACTTTGTTCTGTGCGAGGGTCGTGAAGTTCAATTTGTTTTCCAGAGTTATTCCGAGGTACTTGACGTTGTTAATCCAAGACATCAAAGTATTGTGTTTAATTTGTCTGTTGATTGTAGGTCTAGGTTTAGTAAACAGTGTGGTGTTATTTTGCCATGATTTATTAATTACATGTAATGTGATGCCAGCATTCCGATTTGGAGAAAATTCGTTCACCGGAAGTGCGGTTTTTACTGAACAGATTTTTGTTTTCTGCGCCTTTCTCCATAAAGAAATCATTTCATTTAACTTGTTATACCTACTATGCACGTTTGCCATTTCACCATGAAAGGTAAAGACTATTGTCTTCTATGCGGAAGAATGTTGAGCGATCCAATCTATCATTTTATAGCAGCTTGTGCTAAATTTAGTGAGCAGAGATTGAAATGGTTTGGAAGGAAATTCTCTCTGGGCAAGAAATTATGTAATTATTTAAGTGCAAGTATGGTTTTCGCTAATCCAATTAGTGCAGAATTTATAATTAGTATTAGAATTTATAATAAGTATTTATAATAAATTATAAATAAAATACACCATTAAGTAATAATTATGTATGGAAAACTAGATATAAATATATATATATATATTCATGGTAGCAGTCTTTAGAAGAATATTCTTAATTTGTATTTTATTTGATTTTATTGTCAGATTGTAGATGTCTTTTAAGTATTATTTAAATATTGTTTAGATGTTATTTAAATATAGATAATACTAATACTACTACTATTAATAATAGTAATAGGGGAGGGATTAGCTAAGTGGTTAGCTCGTTGGACTCCCACGCGGGGGTCCCGGGTTCGAGTCCAGTGCTACCCTTAGATTTTTTCTTCCTAGAAGCCTCTACAGCTCACTGTCCGGTGATGGACAGTGTTGTCTGAAGCGAGAGAACACTGTCCGAAGGCCGGCAGTGCATTGAAAAGGCTCCGGGCGCTAATGACCATAGATGTTGAAGCGCCTTAAATTAAAAAAAAATAAATAAAAAATAATAAAGCTGCAGGGGGTTACTGCGGTGCGCAGCTTCTGGGGCTTTATGATCCCCCAGCTTCCCGAGTACAGGACACCGCACCCACTCATCAGAACAGTACACATAAACAATCATTCTCAACAAAGATCAAGTACAGTACACACCCTAGAACGACCGTCCCTGAGTATGAGTCTTTTGGGTAGGTCGAGACTAAAAAGAATGCCCACACCCTACATAATGAGTCAAGAAAAGAAAAAACTACCCTGGATTAGGAAATGAGTGGATTAGTGGTGGGACTGCCTCTGAATCCGCTGAAGTTCAGTCCCTAGTTGGACCTAGTGGAGCGAGTGGCGCTACCCAGCGAAATGTAACCACAAAAACCCAAGCTCGTTTGATGGAATCTAATAGAGTACCGGAAGCGGAGGGCCCAGGACCGTTGTTGTCCGGACACTATAGTGGTAACCGTTACCCCCTTCGAACGGGAAGTAGCCTGGACTGTGGCTCGGGTTCGGAGGCAAGTTTGCGTCCCGTCCGTAATACCGGACCTGGGCTACAGGCTAGGGATGGGCGCGTGCTCATGCGGTGGAACCGAAGCATTAATACAGCCGCACTTCGTGTGTATTTTCTAGCGTCATATTTATGACTTGAAGGAAAGCTTCAGAGGGGTGTCATTGGTTATCGCGATAGACTTCTCCCATACTAGAGGGAACAATACCCAGATGTATAGGTGTCATCTCAGAGAATTGCTAATAGGTACGTGTGGTTCTGTCAAGAAATTTTTTATCTGAGGCGAAAGTGCAAAGGATTAGATCGGATGTCGCCGCAGAAATAGAACAGGGGGCAGAGGTAACGATGTCTTAATAAATGAATGTGATGTGGAGGAAAATTTGAAGGCCGGAGTAGCGACCGCCGATTCACAAACTTAGCTTGAGCTCATCATACGTCTGGAGCTCAGAGCCTCTCGGGCGATAGTGATGAGCTCGAAGAGATCCTTATTTCGGAGCATCTCTCGAATACGAAAGCATCCCTCTTCAAGCACGACCGTTAATCCGAAAGGTTCCGTATAATAGGTCGGTTTTAGGGGTAGTGACTATGAAGGATGGAATTCTAGCAAAGCACCTTCCATGCATGGAAGATATTGACTGTATCCGCCATTGGATCTATGCGGCCGGAAGTGCCGTGACAATAAAGCTTAGTCCTCCCAACCAGAGAAAACAAAGAGATGCTGGGAAGATAGGAAATAAGTAGCCTTACATTCCTCCCTGGCAAAGGGGCTTGAAAGAAGGGTTGCAGAACTTCGTGTGATGATAGGTCAAATTACGTGTTACCTAGCTGATCGAGTGAGAGCTTTGCTAAAGCTACTGACGAGAATAGACGAAATAATAGTAGCTGATATAGGAGAAGTAATAATGATCGCCGATCTGGACGACAGATTAACTCTTCACTGCGACTTCTTAAAGCAAAAACTTGCTGCTTATGCAAACCGTTTGAGGAAATATGATGCAGAGTTGTTTCTCGTATGAGGAACTGGAGAGCGCCAGGCAATGACCGCATTCAAAATTGCTGGCTGAAATATTTTAAAAGCGCTTATTCCCATTTGGCCAGATGTTATCATAGAATGCTGCGTTGCGAGTCACAGCCGCCAAATAACTTTGCAACTGGCATTACCTATATGTCTCCCAAAGAAGTTGGTTAGAGCTTGCAACTCAAGGATTTTCGGCCTATTACATGCTTAACTGGTGTTTATAAAATACTCACGGCCGTTATTGCTGACAAAATTGAGGCGCACGGTATTCAGATTGGGATAGTGGCCCCTGAGCAGTTAGGATGGCGAAAAAAAGAAAAGGATCTAAAGAGGTCCTGATTTTAGACTCTGTTATTGCTGCGCAAGACAGAAGAAGGTCGCAAAATATAGCCTGGATAGACTACCAAAAAACCTACGATTCGGTATCTCATGAGTGGCTATTGGCAGTTCTTAGGATATTCAAGGTCAATGAAAAAGTTGTGCAATGCTTAGCCGGCTAATGCAGAAGTGGAGTAGGAGTTGTATGCTGGAAGCGGCCTACCGTACAAACGCTATTTGTATCCGTAGAGGGATTTTCTAAGGGGATAATCTCAGCCCCTTATGGTTATGCCTGTCTCTCAATCCTTTGAGCACCATGTTAAAGAACACCAAATTAGGATATTCCCTGCCATCTTCGGGCCCGGTCATCTCGCACAGTCTTTACATGGGTGACCTCAAGCTATATGCCAGAAGTAAAGAACAGCTGCGAAGCCTTTTATTAACGGTAGCAGATTTTAGTCAGAGGATCAGAATGGTACTGGGAGTGAACAAGTGTGCGGTAATGGGATGTACCAGAGGGAAAATAACAGAGCAAGAGAATATGCAGCTAGACGATGGTACGCTCATTAATAGCATTGGTGTGACGGACGCTTATAAGAACCTTGGCATGAATTAGCTGCTGGAATTTAGGAAGACCGCAAGGGAACAATTTATCCAGACTTTTAGGAGTAGGGTCTATAGTGGAAAAAGACGGGGTTAAGTTGTTTTGGGAACAGTGCATGATCACAGATGGGTGGGTCATGCACAATAGACCGGACATCCTTATTTTAAATACCCGAAAAAGAGCAACCGAAATAATAGATGTAGAGATTCCATTGGACGACTATACCCGAAATACTTTAGCCGAGAAGAAGCGGAAGTACCAGGATCTAGCGGTTGAAATTAAAGAGATGTATCAGCTGGATGTGGTTAGGGTAATCCCGATCATCATGTCGGGTAATGGCCTAGCGCCTGTTGAGGCAGTTAAGAATCTGCATGAGCTCGAGCAGAAACTCTGGTTGTTGGAGAGGGCGCAGAAGTCTGTGTTATTGGACACAGCGAGGCTGGTGAGGAAGTTCCTCAATTTATAACAATCTGAAATGTCTTCAGTGGGTTGGAATTTTTTCCCCCCGCTGATTCTATTGCAAAAGGAAAATAATAATAATAATAAAATGTTTACTACTTTCATTAATAGCATTTTCTTTTCAAGAAACTCAATTTTGGAAAATGGGGGGGGGCACCAGAGTTAAGCATTCCTTAATTCTCACTGAAGGCATTAAAATAAAAAATTGTGAGTTATTGTGCAAATCGTGCCTTATTAATCGATATCAATATTTACCATCTAAGCTGTTATGTTATAATAAATAAAAGAAACTCGAAAGTGGATCCAGTACGTATACGAACCACTAAACAACCATTATTAAATCGTGAGTTCAATTTTGTTTGGATTTCCCCCCCGCGATAAATTGTGTTCAATGTTGCAAATGGCATATTTATTACTAATTGCGTTGTATGTATTTTTATTTGAATTTATAATTTTCCTGTTTTGACCTTGAAGTAAATACGCTGTACGGAGACTATAGAGCACACAGTTTATGAAAATATATGAACTCGTGGGGTGGGGAAGGGGGTAGAGGCGTTGAAAAAGGAACATCCTCAGGGGAGACAGAGAGATAGAGAGAGGTCACTGATCTTGACCTTTTGAATAGGATGTCGCGCATGTGTTCTGATAAGGTTACCTACCAGATAGTTTAATTTCAGAAGCCTTGCCTATTTATGCCGTTGCCTTACAGCTCCAGGCCACTGGCTGCAGTCATCACTAAATTTGTACACAGCTGGTGGCGTGCACACAAAAACCGCCGAATATTTTACATTTCCTCAGACATGTCATGCCAACTTGGAGAAAAATAATAATCATAACATGATAAGAAATGTTCAACACACACTTGTCTTTACTGCATTCATTGAATTTTCAACCAATTTGGAATATTTACTATTATTTATTTAATAGTTTCCCATTAAAAGGCCATAGAACCCTTAATTAATTATACAGAGTGTAAATAAGAGAGATCTAACTTGAGACTCCATAGTTAGTCGTCCGCCAGACAGTGCCACTGGAAGCGCCAACCGTACTGAAATGGTAGTTCCTGGGCTAAGCTAATGTCTCAACTCTTTCAGAAGAACCGTAAAATAATGTTTCCGGAAAAATCAAAGATCTAAGCCTACTGTATATTTAGTGCATTCTAATTTTTAAGAATAATCCAATTAATTAAATTTAATTAATAATTTTTTTTTCAAATTCCAAGTTTATAAAGTTTTGCGCTAGCCATTAAAAAAAAAAGATTGTAGGGGTTACACTTATATACCTGAGCGCCCTCTGTCAAAACCAACAAAGCTTGTGCAATCAAAAATCCTTAAAAAAATCTTTTTGCCTGTACAATGAGCATTCCAAGTTTAAAGAAAAATGCAATGAGAAAGTTTAGAAAAAAATGGTTTAAAAAAAAAAATACCACCACCCACCCCACCATCTAAAAACTTAACAACCCACACGATAAAGTCGCACTTCCGGTTTGAAAGTATATCGCTGCTCTTCCCTTAGAACTCACAAAAGATCAATTTTCCCGGAAAAATATTTCAAAAATAAAAATTAATATGTACGGAGATAGTGAACGATGTTTAAAGAAAATCGTTGGAGCCGTTTTCGAGAAAATCGAGAAAAACTGAAAAAAAAAAAAGATTTTAGTAAAGTCACACTTTCGATCGATGGATTTTGCCCGAAACCTTCGTCTCATATACCTTCAGGTATTCGCAATAAATATCTGTAATATTTCATTTATGAGATATTTTGTTCGCGCACAGGCTGAACAGGAATTCTGATGACATGAAATATGACGTCTATAAAGACGGCTGGTAAGAAGTTTAAAATCCGTACAAGGATTAACGGTAAACTTGTACTTTTTATTTGAAAGATTGCAGTCAAAAGACGAAAATATGTGACGATTCAATTTATATAACGGGGGCAGGAAGTAATGTTGATGAACGCACACAAATTGACACTTTTGCTTACAATTTATATTTTTAGGATTTTGTGAGTGAGGATAGAACAGTGGGTATTTTAGAGGATGTAGCGGTGATATCATAAATGGTAGCGTTGGCGGTTGTGAGTCATCTGTACTGTGATAGCTAGTTGCAACTTCTAGGGCTGTGGAACTAGTGTAAACTTCTAGGGCTTGATCTTGAGACTTGTTAACTCATCAAAGTCGATCTAACGACGCTCCTTAAAATTTATCTGACGATTGCTAGTACAGCAATCCGGAGTGCTGGCTTTGAAGAGTACCTTCAAAGTTGATTTAGTGATTGATGTTTACTCTCTTCCAAGTTTAACTGACGCCTCTCTAGGCCCTCAGAATTTTGACTTTTTATTCCCGGTTTCTCCTACCTCCAGCAACAGCTTCTAAAGAGAGTTTGGCTGTGGAAGATGAAGCTCACTCCCCAATACATTAAAGTGGGCGTGACGTGGCAGGTAATGGGAAGCTATGTGCGCTTAGAAGCTCAATGACTCCAAGTGGCGTCTCAATGCGGCTGCTAATGGAACTATTGAGTGCAGCTTTTGTGTGCCAAATTTGATGGTGATTGATATCGCTGGAAAACAACAGGAAGTTTTTCCTGTATATTCAGCTCTGTTTTATAGATATCGTCTAGTTTCTGAGGGAGGGGCTTACCTATTTTCTGTTTGCTTATAGATAGATCATCGACTAGCATAACTGCAGTTATAGGGCTTTTCACTTTTAATGGAAAAATACTCCAAATAGGGATTCGACCATACCCGCATAGTTCATGTTCTGACCGAATGTTAATTGCTTCATCACTACCAGGATGTTCCTCGCCATACAATATATACTAAATCAATTATAAGTTTATAAAAAAAAAAATCAATTTTAATCTATCATAACTTACTCATAATTGCATTCAAATCGAACTTATATAGATTCCTCAGGTAGTTGTAGCTGTCGTTTCTGCACGCTTCGTTCACACTGTCCACTAGCGCGAAGGGTGGTGATAATGAGAACAAGCGTCTAGATAGCCCCCATGGCGCTCCAGCCTCTGTCAACACAACATACATTATTATTAAATAATAAATAATTTAACTAAAAAACAAAAATCTGTTACTATTTTATCGTATTCAAATTCGTGGCTTTACAAATTTTAGTATCTCTGTAGGAACAAAGAATGAAAGTTTCTTGTAATATTTGAATCAACCAGAATTGTCATTTTTACTTTCTGTTACAACTGGTTAACTTGCTCTTACTGTCTGATAAGCGGAAGTATTGCGAACGTATCAAATTTTCAATATCGAGTTTACACCGGAAATACGTGTTTTGCAGCCCCCTGGGTCAGAAAAAGTCGTTTTTTGAATATCACAATGGGATCCCGCAGCAAGTAATCTAGGTTTTTTGAGCCTCAGAGATATTTTCCGTAATAGCCTGTTCTTTTTGGCTAATACTGAATTTAGTATTAACGTTAGAATTCCATCTGTGTTTGTTCATTATTGGCGCTCTCTACAGTGTAATCATTGCTCTGCCTCCCTCTGTAGTTGGCACTTATCCCCTCTCCACCTATATATTTACGTCACCACATGAGGAAAAGTTTAAATAAAAAAAAAATGTGTCATATTATCTATTAGGAGTGAGAGAAAGTCGTGTGTGTAGGGGTTATACCGCACGTTTTTTTTTTAGGGTTAAGAGTGCCACCGTCGATATACTTTCCTTTAAAGTTCTATTTCAGTGCAATTAACGGTTCCACAATTCATCCAATACTAGATATATTAAATGATTTGATTTTTTTTTTTAATTATTGGCATTAGCTCTCTCGGCCATAGCCATGTAAAACCTTTCAGTTTACTGATCTAACAGTCTATCAGATCTACAGCTAGTATTTATTATCTACAATCATGATCAATAATAATCGTACTTCTTACAATGTTTGGCAATTTATAATTACTATATTTATTCAAAACAATCACGCTAATAAATACATGCACACTAAGACAATCATTCACATTATATTCTAAAAACAAACTAATTTACCCATTCAACACATCCTCGCCAATAAATACATTCATTCTAATAAATACAGGCAACTAGCAGTCATTCAAACTAATTCCATAAACTAAGAGGTGGGGTGGAGTACACGATATTCCTTCCTCACACCCCATTATACTTAAACCTAAATTATAATTAATTTTTGTCAAAATGTAAGCTTCAAAGTTTGTTACTTGCGAGTTTATTTTTCTCTTTATTTTTTATATTTTTATTTTGCAATCCTTTATAAATTCAAATATAGCATCCACAGTCTCCTGTATTGGTTCTATTAATATACTTTTATAACAAAAATGGTTAACCAACTGTTTGGATAGCTTACTAAACATCTTGTTTCCCTCCTCTTCGTATCTAGGACAAATCATGAGAATATGCTCTAAGCTTTCAGGCATTTGACATGGCTACAATTAGGGGAACTTTCTATATTAATTTTATTTAAATATTCCTTACACAAGCCATGGTTTATTCTAAGACGACTCATGATGCGAGCTTTATTCTTTTGAATTGCCGATTTTTCAACTGTAGGATTAATTGATTAGTAAGATAACGCTTTCTCTCTGAGGTATATTCATTTTGCCATTTCTTAAGTAAGGAGTACTTGATCTCGGGATACAAGTCTGTAAAAGGGACTTTCACATATAACATTTGTCTTTTTCTAGGGCTCTCTCGGCTAAACAATCTGCTCTTTCATCCCCTTTGATCCCAACATGAGCTCTTATCCACATCAATTTGATGGTGCTCCCCTCTTCTTTCATAACAGTAAACATATCAATTATTTCCAGCAAAATATGATTTGTCTGCATAGACATTTTCATATTTTCTAAAGAGAATGTGGCACTTTGGCTATCTGTTAATACAACCGCATCCTTAGCAGATATAGATTTTAAATATTTCAGTGCCATTAATATCGCAATCATCTCGAAAGTATAAATACTAATTATATCTGGTAATTTATACATTAATTCAGTTTCACTTTGTGGATCATATACACTACACCACTTTTTTCGTTAATTTTAGATCCGTCTGTATGAATTAATCTAGCTGTAGGCCAATTAGATCTTAATAAGTTTCTGTGAGATATATTTGAAAAATACCTATCATTAATACTATAATCATTGTAAATGGAAGTTTATTATGAGAGAATTGGAAACAGAAACTTTCAAGTTGATTTCCCCCTTTAATTACTTCGTAATATTTCGATAAATTTGTAAACGATTGACATAGACAAGGAGATATTTTCTTTTCCCAATATTTGTAAGTTAAATCATATATACTAAAATTACAAATTCTGATATACAATTCTGGATTACTAGCCATAATTCTAAGTAAAAAATCTTTGATATAACATTTCCCTTCTGTATTTAAGAGGCATTTCGCCCGCTTCATTCAAAAGAGCGCTTATGGGGGTAGAATTCAGAAGGTCTAGGCATAATCGAATGTATTTGTGATGAATAACATCTATTGCATCAAGTCTAGTTTGGCTAGATTGTCCATAAAATATACACCCGTAATCAATAATGGACCTGATACAGGATCTATAAAAAAGTAATGCTATATTGGGATCAGCTCCCCAAGAATTGTGAGTGACCAAGAATGAGAGATTCGCAATATATTAATAGGTTTCTCTAATTTTTCATTTGTAATTTTAATATGGTTAGTCCAATTTAACTTACTATCTAAGAACATGCCTAGGAACTTTATATTATGCTTAACCGGAAACAAATCGTTCCCTAATTGTACCCGATCTTGTATATCCGGCCTTCTTTTACGAGTAAACAAACAGCAGGCAGATTTTTTCCACTGATATTTCCAAACCATTATCAATACACCATTTTTGCATTTTAATAACAGCATCACTCAATATATTTTTACATTCTGTTATATCTGAACTAGTCGCGAATAAACAAATGCCATCAGCATATGCAATAATCTAACTTTATCAGCAAACAAACCCTCTAACTCTGCTGTATATAATGTATATGGGAGAGGGGATCAAATTTCCCCCTGTGGAAGGCCACTTTTCTCATAATGTGGTCCAGTTAATTTATTATTCACTTTTAAATAAATGATTCTATCATTAATTAAATTTATTATATTATTTATAAATTGTAGGCAGGCCTAATGTAAATAATTTAGTTGCTAAATTTGGAAGAAGAATGTTATCATATGCACTCTTAATATCTATAAAAAGTGCTATTGTAGACTTTCCCAAAGTAAACCTATTTGTATGTCTGATATTAATTTCGTTAGGCTGTGCAAAGTGGATTTTCCCTTTCTGAAGCCATATTGAGTGGAGGGCATTTTATCATTATATTCTAGCCCCCCCCATTCAAGTCTATTTTTCAAAATTCTTTCAAAAGTTTTCATCAAACATGACATCAATGAAATGGGGCGATATGATTCATTTATATTGGCTTCTTTATTCGGTTTCAAAATTGGGACCACTATGTACTCATTCCAAGCTGATGGAAAGTTGCCTGATTTCCAGATGTCATTAAATATATTTAATAAAATTTTCAGACTACAATTGGGTAAATTCTTAATTATTGGATACACTATTTCATCTTTACCCGTGCTGTATTATTGTGTTTTTGATAGATTTCATTAATTCAGACATATTAAAAGGTTTATTAAGAAAGTAGTCGGGTTCTTAATAATTTAATTCAATCTTAGGCTGAACAAAGTCGGGAGTTAGTTTTTGTAAAAATTCGTCTGTCCATCCGTCGTCTATTAAGGGTTCACTATTTATCAATTTTTTACTTTTTAATTTTTTATTTGATCCCATATATTTTTAATTGGTGTATTTTTGTTCAAATTTTGACAGAAATTGGCCCATGATTTTCGTTTTGCCTCTTTAATTACTTTCTTTACATTCAAAATTCGGAGCTGTGTTTATAGAACAAAATGAAATTTTTTTTTTATTACACGCACATCCTATGGGCCGCTCCCGAGCTCTCGCTCATAACAGGAACAAAATGAAATATCTATAACTGAATTACGCGACTGGGTCCTACGGTTAACATATGTAGCAGTTCCGTCATTTAAGAATATTAAATTGGATTCGTGCGCGGCTCTACTAAATTTCTTCCGGCATTATCAGTCCAGTCCGAACCTATTGCAATGTGGTGACAATTAAAATCACCCAACACTACTATTGGCCTAGGTAGGCTGCTGAAAAATCTAAGCCATTCATTTTTGTTTATAATGTGATGCAAGGAATTATATATTGAAACTAAATTGTAAGACTGTCACTTAATTTTAATTCCAGACCGATATTAAATAATCCTGTAATTTGTTATATACTTTCTAGAACCTTGTACATTATATTGTTTTTAACTAAAATTGCCGAACCTGCTTTACCGTCTGCACGATCATGTCTGAATATATTAAAACCTCCTCCATAGAACTACATTTTGTACATACTGTTTCACTTCACAACAAACGTAATGTATGTACGCACTCTGAGGTAAAGTTTGTCCCCTCACAATTAATAACACAGATTGTGTTGGTACATATTTTACTTCATTAGATTCTTTATCCATTATTTTTCTATTTAATCTCTTAATTTCTAAGATTTCCATCTTAGCCCCACATGGAAAACAAATTACATTTTTAATTTCCTCATCTGACAATTCCGTATCTACCCCTCTTATAATGCCCTTTCTTTGCAAAAGATATTTAGGAATATAAGATTTATACCCCTTCTCCTTAAGTATCACTGATTTCATTATTTTATTAGCAGAAACTGCGTTATTAAATTCAATTCTCAAACGGTTTCTTCCTACCTTTTTAATTATATCAATATTCTTAGAAACATCAGGTTGTTTAAGAGTAATCAACTTTCCCAGTGACATCGGATGTATTCTAGAAATACCATTTTTATCTTTATCCGTACTTTCAAGCAGTACTTGAAAAGGCCCTCATCGATTTATCATCAATTCTATATTCCATTAGATTGTCACTTTTTATTTCCATTTTTCGCAAATTTTCAGCCATCTCTATATCCGGCGGCAAGCCCACTTGCCCCGAACTGTTTTCCTCCATTTTATTTAAAAAAAAAACACTATTTACACGATGTATACAAAATGTACAAAATGAAATTAAACAAAAAACGAAAATATAAAATAAGATTTTCCTTCTAATAAATGAAAGTAAATAATAAAGGAAATAAAACTAAAAGTGAATAAGGTTAGAATAGAATGGATCGTACGTGTTGACACTGAGAGGTCGCTGTGAACTTTGCCCACGTCCGCACTCAACGAGTGTTCAACACAGACTCAATGCATTGATAAAACTACAGGTTAGCAGAAAATCGGTTAACCGTAATATTATTACAAAATCTTTGTTTGTGATTAGTCGGAAACACTTACTGTTCGGTCTCCGAATCAAAACCTAAAAAAGAATTTTAAAGTGTCAAGTTTTGTTTAAATTAGTTAAAACGAACATGTCTGCTGACAGACACACCTTGCTCAATTTAGTGAAAGTAATACAAAACAACAACATAACAGACATTTTTTTGGGAAAAAATTACTTGTTAAAATAAATAATTACACAACAATTAAATAAAATAATAATACTTTATATCTAATAGTTATTTTATTACTTAAATAGTAATGCATTTTTATTGTAATTCTGATTTATATTATTGCTTAATTCGCTGCATAATGTTACCTTCAGCCTCGTATCTTATTTGTTTCTTTAATTTTCAATTTCATACATGTACCGGTTGCAAAATATCGATATAAACTCTTAATGGCTATTAAATAATGTCAACCAAACAGTATTTTTTTAATGAATTTATTGTTTAAATAACACGATTACAATTTATTTCTTAGTTACTACTTAAAAAATGAGTTATCAACCAGCTACTACCACACAAGCTATTGGTTGCGTCACTCCACCAGTAAGTACATCTGACAATCCTATACTACTACCACTACTTCTACACCAGTCTATCTGGGTCTCACTGAGGGTTCACTCTTCGGGTAATTATGTGTGCGCCTACTCTGCTTTTGTTAGGGCCATACAGGTGAATTTATTAATTATACTTTCTTATCACGCCTGATTTTCAACCTGTACATTCTTACACTTTTACACAAACGACCAGTAACGCCTCAGGTGTACCAGATTCACGTTAAAATCGAAATTTTAGCGGAAAAATGTTTCAAATAAAAGTGAAAAGTTCTTATCTATGTAGCAA
Organism: Triatoma infestans; assembly: GCA_011037195.1. Lineage (NCBI taxonomy): Eukaryota > Metazoa > Arthropoda > Insecta > Hemiptera > Reduviidae > Triatoma > Triatoma infestans. The sequence goes on along the minus strand of JAAEAF010004421.1, from coordinate 31,935 downwards.
GTTGAAAGGAAATTGTTACAGCCGTTTTCCAGTAAATGCTAAAAAACTCAACAACCTATTCTGTCAAGTTACGCATCCTGGTTAACCGATTTTCTTCAAATTTTGAATTCTATTAATGCTTCCAATGTGTATTAATATTATATACTTGATCCATTGTACTGAAGTGATACTTTAGAGGAAAGCACAACGCTTCCTGCTTAATCCCCAAAAAATTAATTTTTGAACTAAATATATTAATTCAAAATTTGAAGTTTAAAGAATATTATTCAATTAAGAGAAAGTAATAAGAGAAAGTTGTTTGTTGTGGTGGTTGGTTCCGCAGAGCTGGAATGCATCAGAGACATTTTCCGTGATAGCCTGCTTCATTTTGTGGTCATCGACCGGTTTCGGGCGTTCGCCCATCTTCAGGATGCGTTTGTCAGGCAGTGTGATAACACAGACTTGCACAGAGCAAATTCATTTTAGTTGTTTCTATGAATATTTCACCTCAAATTTTTAATTCATTTTTATGATTAGTAATAAAAATATCGATAATTAATTTAATTCGTTAGAAGCTAATTATTACTATTTATGGGCAATTAGATATCTGTAATAAAGGAGCAAGTACTAGGTCGTGGCGATATTTATTTATTTTTATTGTTTTATATGCCATTATTTATTCTATTCTACTTTACTTAATCTTTCTTTATACTATTCCTCTTATCATATATCGATGCCTTTTGTTATATAATAGACTAGTTTCAATTTAGTAAACAGTTACGATAATCAAAACAAATATAAGCAAGAAGCGACTTCTAGTAATTAATTAGAATTTGTATAATATTTATTTTTTTCTGTAATTTTGAACACGAAATTTACACAATCCCAGCAGCCAAGTGACATAGCTAGTTCTGGCGCAGTTATAAGCCAGTGCTCACTAAATCGTTTAATTAGTAAGAATTTTATACTTGCTGTCGTAATATGTCCTTAGAATTGTACCAATCTTTTCTCCTTCTTTGGCAAGTTGAAGTATATTGCCTTATTTTGTATTGTGGTTTTTGGAAAGTTTGGGAAACAGAGAAAATACGAGTACAAGTTTTTGAGTTTTTTTATAAATGAAACGTTGTGGTTTCGAGGCGAGTCTTCTCTCACGCTCTGTCTGTCTCTCTCTGTATTTTTACTTGCACTTACTTTGAAGTAAGAGGAAGTATAGCGCTCGCTTCAAAGTTTTGAAATTGACTTTTCACCGAAAATACCTGTTTTGGGGTTCCCTGATACGAAACAACTGTTTTTAGCGAATGGTCTGTTGTGTGCGGTGTATCAGAACACTTCAAAAACGAAAAGTTCACAGGAAACATAAACTTGGTATTCCATGTAAGCTCCACAACAGCACCAAACACAATGATTTCAGGCAAAATACATAAACAGGAAGTACGATTTTACTTAATTTTTTTTTTTAACTTTTTCGTGATTTTCTCAAAAACAGTTCAAACGATTTTCTTTAAACTTTGTATACCATCTACACTCATAAATACCTATAACATTTACATAAAACATTTCCAGGAAAATTGATTTTTGGGGGTTCTGGGGGAACATTGATTTAAGAGGGTTATTGGAGGTCTGTCACTTAGTTTAAAATTAAATTTGCGTAAGCTCACTTAGTGTTCACATAGAGCTCACCACTTGAGGCCGCTCAGGTAAAATCCTCACGACCATTTTTATGGTCAGCTAAACTAAACATTATGACGTTGCAATTTTAAAGAAAATTTCTTGATTAAATTGTATTAAATAAAATTAAGAGAAAGTTATGTGTGTGTCTCTCACATATTTTTGAATTACTATTATCTGTCGAAAAATATCCTTGTAAAAAATAGAAAACATGCCTCAATTAAAAATAAAAGTTTCATATAAACGAAAACAAAATTCGTTCTTAAACCGATAATTCTTTAATAATCGCACAATAATAAAATAAGCTTGCTGCAAATAAATGCTATTTCTATTATTTCCTTTCTTGCAAACAATTGAGCAACTGACACCACTTGTAACGAAACAATACTAATAATAGATTTATTTTATTTTATATTCACGCAGTTACATGTATTTATTACATTATAATATTCATATATTATATATATATATATCTATATATATTTATAATGTAATTAAATACATGTAACTGCGTGAATATATAATATGTATTAACTTATGACCTTGGAATTGTTTTATCATTTTCCATATTTAATTGTTATTCAGTTTCAGTGCAAACATATCTGGTGTGAAATAGTCACACAACTTTCTCTTACATGTGTTAGTAGAAATGTAAATTCTAAGACAAATTTTTTTATACTCAAATTTCGCATATTAAATTACAGGGGTGGTAATAGGGGTAACAGGGGTAGGTAAGTATCTACCTACTAAACTTGGCAGGCAGAGAAGTGATTATTATGTTGTGGCCCAGAAGAGCGCACCGAATTCCGCACAACTATCCAAAATAATTTTTTTTTTTTTGAAAATGTGTCAAATAAAAGTAATAATATGTTTTTATCTATAAAGTTAGCATGCAAGTTTAATGGAAGTCTTTGTAACCATTTTCGACAAAATCACAACAAAAAAAACAAACAGTTTTCGTACTCAGGGGACTTCAAGGCATGTATTTCCGGTGGAAACTAAATTTCGGAAATCTGGCACGATCACAATACTTCCGCTTAATTAAAAAGTAAGTAAGAGGAATTAAAGAGTAAGAGAAAGTTGAAAAGATGGGGTGGGGGGTTGTATTTGTACACATACATTTTGGGCACTCTGGGTGAACCAACAAATCTTTTAGCGGCAGTTTAAATTTAAAACTTACCCACAGGCCTCCATTTTTGAAGAAAATAGTTGTAGCGGTTCCGAGAATTCCAAACAAACAAAAAATAAGCAAATTTTTTAAAAATCTGGCACTTCCGGTAGGCCGGAAATTGCAATTCTTCTAATGCATATTAATATTATACAGGTAGTAAAATTTTAGTGAAATGGCTTTTTGCTCGAAAGCTTTAACGTTATTGGTCTCCAAGTACAACCCAAAACAATCAATTCTCCTAAAAATAAAAGTTATATGCATTAATATGTGTAGGTAGTGAACGAAGTTTAAAGAGAATCGTTGGAGCCGTTTTCGAGAAAATCATTAGGAAGAAGGGAATAAATAACATTCAGTAAAATCGCACTTCCGGTTGATGGATTTTGACAAAAAACCATCGTGACAGATGCGATAGTAGTACCAAAACGAAATACAAAGTTTGAGCTAGCTGAGATATTTCGTTTACATCGACACACATACATATGAACACACACGCACACACACACACACACACACAAAACACACTCACACACCATTCACTGAAAACATTTTTTTCGTGAATTCGGGTGGGGCCCTTAAAACATGTATTTCCGGTGAATATTCGATTTCGAAAATTTGACAAGATCGTAATACTTCCCGTAACTACGGATTAAGAGAAAGTAAAAAATATTTGATATTTTTCCTGTTATGCGCGGGCTAATTAGGAAAATATCTTATCCATAATAAGTGGACTAAGAGAAAGACGTCAGAATGATTCGTAACACATTTTTTTTATAAGTAATCTAAAATTAAATTAAATATCTACAATACATTATATATTATAATTGATTATAAAATTAAATATTTATACGGTAATAATCTAAATCGCTTAGAGAGAAAAAAAGGAAACAAAAAATACTTAAACGCCACAAGCCCTGTCTTGTTTTACGATTATAACTTATAAAACACGTAAAGAGATGCATGGGATTTGTAAAAATGACGAATAATGTTCAATAAGAGAAAGTTGTCTCATTGTTACCCCCACCTGATTACTAAATCGAATAAATATTTTTATTTATTTTATGTTTCCAAAGTTTTATGATCTTGTAAAATTGTTTAAAATTGAATTTCCTCCGGTAATGTATGTTTTTAAAGTTCATTGAATAGAACAAAAAACTGCTGGTAAATTGTCTGAAATGTGTGAGTATGGGGTGGGGGATCTCCAATTTGATGATTTTGATGTTTTAGGTTTCACTATGGCAACCTGATCATGGCTCCAGTCAGTATTTGGCTACCATTCTAACATATTACTTATTACTTTCTCTTACTTCTAGTAAGAGAAAAAATTGTTTTTTGAGGAATGTGATCATGAAGACTTGTGATAAACAGGCTATATACTCAATTGCTATTTCAAATTTTGGATATTTGAGGATAGTTAGTGGCACTGTCTTATAGTCAATAGTATAATCACATTCATATAGCTCCTTAAAGTCGAACAAAAAGAAGGTAATAAAAACTCCACCAGCTATGTTTCTCAATTAGGTAATCGCAGTAAGAAAAAATCGTGTGAGTCTTTCTTACAAAATAAAGAAATATAAAAAATAAATAAAGTAAAAAAAAAAGCAGGCACACACTGGTTGAGTAATATATTAACGGTGGGGATATTTCAACAGGTGTGTATATATGTGCATGCGTGGTGGTGCCCTCCAGTTGAGGGACTGTGTACAAGGGCACAGGACATTGACCCCCTCTTGTCTTCATAACTTATCTAACATACGCAATATAAAAACCGATACCATTCCTCTTGTTCTCTGTATACACTCAGAACGTGCCCTTGACCTCTAGGTCCTTCCTCTGTATACACTCAGAACGTGCCCTTGACCTCTAGGTCCTTCCAAAGGAAAAAATGGACACTATATTTATTTCGACATCTTTTTTTTATTTTATTTATTTATTAAAGCCGTTGTTAATGTCAGTATGTAATAATCATATTATTTATTCCAATCAGTTCTATTAATGGATTCGAGCCCAGCTGGTGTAGTTGTGCCCATTCATCGCCGCGAGGACGATATATATTTTACTTGTTATAAGGGGAAAGGGAACACTAGCCACATCCTCAGTGACCTTGTCGTCACTAACTGTAACTACATGAGCAACATTTAACATTCATGCAATACACGTAAGCCTGCAGAAAGTTAGCTGATCTAGGGTACTGTATGGGTATGGCGTTCCCATAGCCAAATTCTACAGAAGAGCGTTCATATTGCTGATACCATCCGTATCAGCAGTTAGCATCGGCGCTACGTGCACCTTTTTTTACGAGTTCTTAATTGCTCTGTCACGCCTGCGACGTAAAACGGACGAATGAACGTTCAGAATCTTCATGTGTGTGTGTGTGTGTGTGTGTGTGTGTGTGTGTCTCTCTCCCCCTCTATGTATGTGTGTCTGTGTATAACAGAATATCTCACAAATAAAAAGTTACAGGAAGCTCAAACGGTATTCCAGATTCAGACAATTTTATTTGAAACATTTTCCTAAGAAAATTAAGTTTCCATTTTTTTTTTAAAGAGGTTATGCACTTCTGAAAGATCTAATGTGCCTCCGGATCCTTCTCAGTGCATTGTCAGCCTCTAGCTATAGGCAGCATTCTGCCCATTATCGGACAGTGGTTGTAGAGGCTCCTAGGAAGAGAAAGGTAGGGTAGTAAGGGCAACATGCATTCAAACCCATACCGTCGAGTTGCTAGTCCAGCGCGCAGCCACTGAGCTAATCCCTTCCCTTTAATTGGAGTAAGAGAAAGTGTTTCTCCCTCAGAACACAACAAAAAAATTTACTTTTCCTGGAAAAAAGTTTAAGAGAAAAGTCTTTTTAAAGAAAATGCCAGAAACTAGAGAAAAAAAATCGTACCTTTTCATACATTTTTTCGTATTGTGGGGACCTTAAAACATTTCCCTTAAAGCCCATATTTTGAAATTTTTAACGATTGCAACACTTTCTCTTACAGCAAGTACAAAGTAAAAAAAAAATAAAAATAATAATATTTCATATTTTCAACAGATTAAAATGCAATTAAAATATTTAAACTGCTTATAGACTGAGTTATAAATGTTATTTGATCCGCCCATAAGACCACAAAATATTGAATCGTATATTTAATTTTGTTGTTTTAATTACTAAAATATACGTTTTTTTTTAGTTTATTAATTCTTTTCGCAGCAGTTAAACCAGTTGCCAGTTAACGTATATTTCGTAATATATAACCTAATAGTTGAGGAGATTATTAATGAGACCAAGGCAAATTTCTTTTCGTAAATTATTAATATATATATATTTTAAAATTAGTAAACACGACGCATATTCTTGTCTTCTGAGGTCATCTTATGCAGTGACGTGATTTTGTTTTATTTATAAAAAAGGTTTTCATTTTTTAAGGGCGGTGTCAGTTTCTTATTCAAAAAATTAAACAGCTGATCTTTAAATCAGCTGTTTTTGAAAAGTACATGTGAAAAAGGTGTATCAGCATAACCCTTAATTTCAGAAGGTTTAAATATTAAGGAGAACTGAGAATAAAGTTTTGGTCAAAATCGTTAAACCGGAATTCGAACTTCACTGAATAGATTTTTCTCAATTTTCTCGAAAACATCTGCAACGATTTTCTTTTCAACTATTTTGTATATGCGCCTTCAAGATTAGACTTTTATTTGAAAAGTTTTTTTTTCTGGAAAATGGGTCGCAGAAAGGGGTTTTGTAGAAGCTGAGTCGAGAGGCTTTCCTCGATGATCGTATCGAAATTAATTCGAATCGATATAATTTTTCATCGTATAACCTCACCTCCGTGACTGTTGTTTAGATGAATAGGAGAAGTCATGCGAATATTTTACACGCCGATACCCTAGCAAGTAAAGGCGTAGTAAACCCCTTCACAGAGCCAGTATCCTTTAGTGGGATAAGAGGCAAGTCTCTTTTTGAGAAGACGTGAGATACGGGAAGGAATTCAAGATAGTTTTGCCCTGGAGAACTTACCAAGTTCCGAATCCGGGCAGTTACGAATCTGGGAGAAGTCTGAAGAGTGCAAAAATAGTTTTTGGAAACGACAGTTAGGGCAAGAAGTAAGGCATTGTCATTCTTTGTAGTACCTGAATGTAGCGGCTCACAGAAACCATTAATGATTACCTATTCTGTGGAGACATAGAGGCGTCTCCAATATAAGTACGCAATGCTTTATTATTCAGAGAAGATTTAGAAGTTTGGCTACTTACCAGGTGTTGGAGGAGAACCATCTCAGATTCTAGGGTTCTTTGAGAAATCATCCCATTTGCTTTCCCCCCACAACTGATATTTACGTTGAGAAAAAAAAGCAAAATATTAAATTAAAAAAAAAAATTATATACAACTGTATTAAGAAGAGTAAGAGAAAGCCTTTTTTTTTTTAAATTAAGGCGCGTCAGCAACTATGGCGATCAGCGCCCGTAGCCATTCTCAGTGCACTGCCGGCCTGCGGACAATGTAACAGACCAGACGGTCAGATCGGACAACACTGTCTGTAACAACACTGTATATCACCAGACAGTGGGCTGTCGTTTTTCTTAGGAAGAAAAAAATCTTAGCTGGAAATATCTAATCTCAACTGGACTCGAACCCGGGGCCTCCGCGTAAGAGTCCAGTGCGCAAACCACTGAGCTAATCCCTTCCCAACAGAAAGTCGTGTGAATGTTTCACATCCAACTTTCTTACTCAGGAGATGACCTCACAATTTCCGGTTAAAGCTCAATTTCAAACATCACGATTCAATTTCAAGCACGATCGCAATACTTCCTGTTAGTAGGGAGTGAGAGGAAGTAAAAAAAGAGAGTTTCACGTCAGATTTGATTTTTGAAATGGAAGAATAATTAATTTGACCTCGTGTCTGACTGCCACGCTTCACCTTACAATATATTTTTGCAGTACAATTGTTTTTTAAACACAATATATTTATTGTGGTGGTTGGTTCTGCAGAGCTGGAAAACATCAGAGACATTTTCCGTGGTAGCCTGCTTCTTTTTGTGCTCATCGACCGGTTTCGGGCGTTCACCCATCTTCAGGATGCGTTTGTCAGACGGTGTGATAATACAGACTTGCACAGAGCAAATTCAGGTTACACACTGACTGGTCTTTTTGATTGTATTTAAAACTAAACTCTTAAACTAGGTCTGTTTACAGAGTTTAAGATTAGACCCCCCCCCCAGTGTTGGATGTTTCCATTTAAGAAAAATTTGCCCCTTTAACAACCCAAACACATGTTCCTTTTCCCACTCAGATACCATCACCATACCCCTCTTGACCTAGTTTAAGAGTTTAGTTCTAAATACAACTAAAAAGACCAGTCAGTGTGTAAACTGAATTTGCTCTGTGCAAGTCTGTGTTATCAAACTGTCTGACAAACGCATCCTGAAGATGGGCGAACGCCAAGAACCGGAAGCAGGCTATCACGGAAAATGTCTCTGATACAATATATTTATGTTGAAAAAAATATATGCTGATTATCCTATATAGGAGAATAATGATTTATATAATAACCTCTCCAACAATCAGCTATTTTGCAGTAACACTGCCTTCCAGATAATGACTTTTTGTTTCAAATAAATGAAAATAAAGTCTAAAGCAACTTAGGTAGTCGTCTATATACGTTCACGATACAATTATTTTCTTCTACCATGTTTTCGTATGGGAATACATTTAGATCGTTTATTGAACGACGTTTTACTTTATATAATTGCTATTATAATTTTCCTTTGTTGCTGCGCACACACACTACTGCACACACACACACACTACTGCAGGGAAATAGAGAACATTTGCCTCATAGTTGTATCTAGAAATATTTTACATTTATCTTATTGAGACATTTAATATAAGGCGGTTGGTTAATATTACATTAAACTATCTGGTGTGAAACACTCACATGATTTTCTCTTACGATTTAGCCAAGAAATTTTCTTTAAATTGCAATTTTACTATGTTTAGCTGGGCTGGTCATAAACATGGTGATGGGGATTTTACTTGTACATCTGAGCGTCTTTATATAGAGTCCTCTATGTCAAAAGCAACAAAGCTTGCGCAAATTTAAATTCTAACTAACTGACAGACCCCACCCCCAAATACCTCTTTAAAAATCAATTTTTTTTTCCAGAAAGATGTTTCAAATTAAAGTGATAAGTAACATATCTGTGCAGCAAGCTCCAAGTTCGAATTTTCGAGAAAATTCTAAAAAACTCAAAAACCAATTCTGTAAATTCGCACTTCCGGACCACCGAAAGGAAAAAAATCTCCAATTTGCAGTTTCCTGCCAACCTCTTTACCTATCAATTTACCTACATATTTTCTTTTATTAACCCTGCTTGGATTTCACATTTATTTATTACTTGTACAAGCTTTTAACTGTCCATAAACTTTGCATTGCCTTACTTTAAACTTTATCTGTACAGTTTACTCCTGAAATAACTTATCCCCTCCTCCCTAATAAAAATGACTAGATAAAACACTGAGCATGCTTAGCAACCTTCTTAAAATTTAGTTATAAATTATTCTTCAAAACATGCTGTTTATTATACACTATTTTCTAATGTCTAATCATAATTTATAATATTTCCATTTTGTCATTAAGCACACACACATAGTAACATAACCTTATAACCTCCCGCACATATCTACAACCAACAAGTGTGAGTGTAACAGAAGCATTGCGTTGAAGTGAACTCTCTACACGAACTTGGTGAATTTGCTCTGACGATGGAATATGGATGCTACGACGGATAAAATACCAGCTTTAAATATTTATTAATATTATCTAGTGGTAAAACCTTATAATGAAGTGATACTTGAGTTTAGAGGAAAGCGCAACTTTTTCCCCGGAACCCCCAAAATATGCATTTTTCTAAGAAAATGTTACAAATAAAAGTGGAGGTAATTATGTGAGTAGATAGTATTCGAAAATCGTTGGAGCCGTTTTCAAAAATATCACGAAAAACTGAAAAAAACAACAGTAAAGTCGCACTTCCGGATGATGGAATTTGCTCGAAATCTTTGTATCTATTGCGGTGTGGTGCCTAAACGGAATACCAAGGTTGAGGTTCCTACGGCTTTTCGTTTTGCGGTATCCTGTTAACAGGCACAAAACACACACACACACACATACACACAAATATATTACTAGGTGTAATATATTATATATTAATACACTGAAGTACTGATGGAATTCTAAATTTGAAAAAAATTGGAACACACATACAAAATATCGCTAAAACCATATTTTTCGTATTCAAGGGGCCTCAAAACGTGCATTTCCGGTGTAAACTCAACTATTTGCCACGTCCCTGAGATTTCCTCTTCGAGCAACAGGAGCAAGTATTTCGCAATCGCATTATCGTAAAATTATCGTATAACGCATTTCATAATGTGCTTCTTCCAATAAATGTTAGCTGTAATACTATAGAAAACAGCTGATTCTATTATCTTCTTCTTTGTTTTTAGTGCATTATAATTGTCATTCATATATTCTATTAGTGAAATTGCTTAACCACTAAAATTGAATCATTGAGAATAACATTAACAAAGAATTCTAATTAGTGCCTTATCACCTTGACGATAAATCTTTAATGAATACAAATGTATTATTTGTCTAGGGGGAATAATTATTAGTTATGTATCGATTACGTAGGATGTATAGTCATTTATTTAATTATTATTATATATCTAAACATTTTTGTATTTTTGTTTAAATATATATTTTAATGAGATTATATCACTCTAAAGTCTAAACAATTAATAAATTTGATTAGAATACAACGACCATTTTTTTAAATTTCTTTAGGAAAACTGTACAAGAATGAAATACCAGTAATTATGCTGTCTGTTTAGTAATCGTCCTTGTTTCATCCTTGAGAAGGATCTAAATATTCGGAATGAGTCATTCAAATCGCATACTTTAAAAGCTCATTTGATGGTAAATTGAATTTAATAGTCGTCACATCAATGTAGTTAGAAACAAATTAATTAAGAGAAAAAAAAGACGGACTCTCTGTTACAGCAGTTTACACACAGATTTAACTGAATTTTCTCATATTTATAATGTTTATTAAATGATTGTTTTCCTTCAATTTTCATATCAATGAGAGAACCTAAACTTAATAAAATGACTTTTGATGACCCCACACTCTCACGCGCCCAAAATGTGTTTAAATGAACTTTTTCGGAAAAGTAGTCCCCGACAGTAGTTACAGATCTCCGTATTCATAGATAGTGTAGCGATGTAGATACAATCGTATAAAACTGAAATGACTTCATTAAAAATCTGTTGTGAAACACTCACACAATTGCTCCTACTTCAGTTTTCAAAATTGTAACAGGCAACTTTTGTACTTAGTACATCAAATATAATGAAATTCTTCGGTGTTAGTATGGAGAAAATAGTAAAAACTGAAAAAAAAAACTGTCCAGTAAAAGCGCACTTCGGGTTTACTAATTTTCTTGAAACTCGGAATTTGGGCAATCTATTTATTTATAATTAATTTTGTTTAGATGGTAGAATTGTATAATCAACTATGATAGCGCTTTAAAAGAAAACATAACCCCACCTCTCCCCCAAAAGTATCCTTAAATGAATTTCCCCGGAGAAATGTTGCAAATAAAAGTTGTAGTTCTTTGTATGTGTGTGTACTTCACATAACTACGTAGTTTAAAGAAACTCGGAGCCGATTTAGAGAAAATACCAGAAAACTAAAAACTACTTTTCAGTAAAAACGCACTTCCGATCATCCGATTTTCTTCATACTCGGAATTTCAAAAACATATTTAATTCTGATTAATATTATTTAGATAATATAATTTTGTAATAAATTGAAATAGCACTTTAGAGGGACCTAACCATTTAGGTTTAGAAACCCAACCCCCACTTCTATTGCAAAAGTGCCCTTAAATGAATTTTCTCGGAGAAATGATTCAAATAAAAGTTGTAGCTCTTTGTACGTATAGTTGATGTGCTAAGTTTAAAGAAAATTGTTGGAGCCACTATCGAGTAAATCGCAAAAAAGTGTAAAATCCATTTAGTAATATTGGTACTAAATTCCGGTTGAGGAATTTTGACACATAACTTACTGTCGGATCCCGTGGTGAATATCAAGTATGAACTTTCTGTGATTTTTCGTTTTTGAGTCATGCAGTTCACATACACCCTCACCCACCCACACGCACACACACCCACATTTTTCTAAAACCACTTTTTTAGTCTCAGGGGACCTCAAAACGTATATTTCCGGTGGAAACTTGATATCGAAAATTTCACAAGATTACAATACTTCCTCTAAACTAGGAGTAAGAGAAAGCAAAAAGTAAAAAAAAATATTGTTTTTAATTACATCAGCTGTTAGATAAAATAATAAAAATATATGTTCGTGCCAGCTGTCAAGAATTTTAGTCAGCCATTAGATAAACTTTAAACACGTGCAAATTGTATACACACGTACAAAAATTACATACAAGATCTACGTTTAATGTTCTCTGTAAGTATGACACTGAGAAACAATGTTCCTATCTTTGTCTATTGTTTAGTTGAGGTGTTCTTAGTCCATTATATTTTTGTTTACATTCAGACAAAACCAATTTTTCTTTTGAACTTGACCGAAAACATTGTGTTCATGAACTAAGATTTACAAAACAAAAAACACACATATTCAGACGACCTTTATCTGTATAGAGGTACAAAATGTCAGGGTTAAAGAAAACAAATCATTGTACTTCGGACTTGTGATTTTTTAATTTTAGTGTGTTTTTTGTACACATGATTCACAGGACAAGTTTTGTACGTTGGAAAATCAGAGGAAAACACTATTCTTTCAAGCTAATTATAAAGAAAAACCCTGGCATGAAACTACGCTCACACACCTACTGCTGTTAATAGAAGTATACAATTGACCCATTTTTTACGACTTGGATGATGTGGCGATATTATGTTTGTTAGCACCCATGCCAGGTAGTACTTGATTGTGTTGACATTCTAGGAAAGAAAAATCTGGACCCACTTTCTCTTGCTGTAACTTACACAGTTATGATCGACCAATTTTCTTTTTTTATGTTTAACTGTCTTTAATGTTACGTAAATGGGAGAATCTAAACTCAATAAAACCACTTTATTTTGGGGGAAGCAAAAATCCCTAAAATGAAGTGTTCGGTAAATACGCATTTCTGGTCATACGAATTTTTTTAAACTCAGAATTTTGGCAATATATTTAATTCTAATTAATATTATTCAAATGAAAGCATGGAATAATAAACTAAATGAGCACTTTAAAGGTAAACATAACCCCACCTCTCCTCCAAAGCGCCTTAAATCAGTTTTCCCAGAGAAAAGTTTCAAATAAAAGTTGTAGCTCTCAATGTGTGTAGTTTTATAACGTTTTTTTAAAAAAAAATCGTTTGCTCTATTTTCGAGTAAATCGCAAAAAAGTGAAAAATTCATTCAGTAAAATGGCAGTACTTCCGGTTAAGGATTTTGACAGATAACTTACTGTCGGATCCCAGGATGATACCTAAAGGAATATCAAGTTTCAACTTTCTGCAATTTTAGTTGTTATTTTTTAGCTCACATATATATATATATCTATATATATATATACCTCATAACGAGTATTTCCGGTGAAACCTCCAAACTGCTATTTCAATTTATTATACAATTCTGTCATCTAAATAATAATTAGAATTGAATATGTTGTTTAAATTCCAAGTTTGTGAAAAAATCGGATGACCGGAAGTACATTTTTACTGAAATGTATTTTTCGTTTTCCGGTATTTTCTCGAAAACGGCTCCAGCGATTTTCTTTAAACTTGGAATGTGAGCTACACATATAAAGAGCTAAAACTTTTACTTGTAACATTTTTCGTGGTAATGTCATTTAAGGGGGTTTTTGGGGAGGGGTTATGTTTTTCTCTCAAGTGCTATCATAGTTGATTATACAATTCAACCATCCAAACAAAATTAATTAGAAATAAATAGATGGCCAAAATTCCAAGTTTCAAGAAAATTAGTAAACCGGAAGTGCGCTTTTACTGGACAGTTTTTTATTGTGTTTTCGACAAACTCCGACGAATTTTCATTAAATTTGGTACACTAACTATTAAATTTGCCAATCACAATTTTGAGAACTGCATTAAGAGAAAGTTGTATGAGTGTTTCACACCATATTTTTTTTCTTTTAGAAACGTAATAAATTTTCATAATGTTTGCGTCAATTTTGTCTCTTGTTAGGAGGTGTTGCATCAGTGTTAAAAGTATCTGATGCTAAATATGTAAATTACAGTAGTCTTATACTATTTTTACTTACAGTTAATGCAAATAGTGTTAATTATCTGTAATAATAGTGATGAAAGGAATGTTTTTTAAAGTTTTTATGGCAGTAATAGTTTTTAAAAACACAGTATTCATTTTTACAATGAAGTAGTTTTGTGGCTTATTTTATATTACTTAATTTTTTAAGGAACATTGGAACGTTACAATGTTTATTTGGGCTGGTCATAAAAATGATGGTGGGGATTTTCCTTGTATACATGAGCCGCATTATGTGGAGCGATCTATGTAAAAATTGAGAAAGCTTGAGAAAATTTAAATATAAACTGACTGACAGACTCCAATATCCCTCTAATACCAATTTGCTCAGAAAAATGTTTCAAATTAAAAATGATACCTATGTCCCTATCTATGCAGTTAGCATTCCAAATTTAAAGTAAATCGTAACCGTTGTCGAAAAAATTCCAAAAAAACTCAAAAACCAAGTCTATAAAATTACACTTCCGGTTTCTTCAATTTTCGAATACTATCAATGCTTGTGTATTAATATTATGTATATGGCAAAACCATATACGAGTATTATACTGAAGTGGTACTCTAGAGAAAAGCATAACGCTGCTGTTCCCCCACTATTCCCCAAAAACAATTTTCCCGGGAAAATGTTCCAGATAAAAATGGTAGGTTGTATGTGTGTGATACGAAGTTTAAAGAAAATCGTGAAACATTAAAAAAAGCAACCTATTCAGTACATACGCACTTCCGGTTGATGGATATTGCTGGATATTCAGAATCTAAACTGAATAACAAGTTTGAACTTCCTGTGATTTTTCGCTTTCCAGATATTTTGTTCACACTCACACAGCCCTTCGGAAAAAAAATTCATATTCAAGTCAAACATTTATTTCCAGTGAAAACTCAATTTTCAAAATTTGACGCGACCGTAATACTTCCTGTCACGGGGTTAAAGAAACAAGAAGAAGAAAAAAAAAGTGATTGTTTCACATGTGAACTACATTCTTATTCTCAAATCCCAAGTAAACCAACATGGAAAATTTCTATAGTTTATTTTTACGAATAAAAATTATGTTATTTCCATGTAATATTAAAAAGCTATTTTAAACAGTTTCAAGGTTAGTTGTACGCAATATTGGAATATAGGTCAGCTGTGTAACTTACTACTTTCCCCTTGGCGAGTTGTTATTACAGTTTTTAAACTCTCTACTAACCACTGCCTCATAATTAAATCATCATAACACGCTATCGATGTTTTTCTTTGCTACTTTCATTTTCTAATCTTTGTATAATTTTTATTTCGACTAGCTGTTTATAGTTGTGCCTGTGTTTTTCTTGACTAAAACATCGGAGGGGTGTTTTAAGAACTTGGATTATTGCTAACTACTAAGATAAAAGCGCTCTCACTTTTTTTCCTGTAAAATAAATAAAATCAAATAAATGGGCTCCTATGATGGGCAGAAATTGGATTTATTTAAATGGGCAGCTATGACGTCACTTTAGCCTTTTACGTGTAATACATCATTGTGTTAGCTCGGAGTTGCTGTATAATTTAGAATACCACTATATATTTAGTTAAAATTCGAAATTTTGGAGCGTTCAAATACGTGAAAGTCGTACTTGAACTCTTTATTACATTCTTCATTTTAACATTTTTTGGATTTAAGAAAGAATAAGGCCAAGGAAAAAATTACAAATCATTCAATTTTTAGTATAATTATTTCAAGGAATTAAAAAAAGAAGAGAAATATCACTATTACAACTACGTAATGGCCAAAATATTTGGTACATCGATTATATTATTCGACAAACGTGACCAAAGTCATATACAGTCAAAATTTCAAAGTAAAGTTCCCAATAACAAATTATACGTCTAGTTAATAATATGAATATATCAAAAAAATTGAAAGATAACAAACTACTGTCGTATAATTATGCCTTATTTTGAATTAAATTAAATCAATTACATTGAAACGATTTAACAATTAAAAGGAACTAAATAAACTACGTGACATTTATCATATATAATTAGAACAAACAAATCGATTTTTTCCTCCCGGGAATACTTGCAAATCGATTATAAAACATTTTTAATATATTTAAATGAAAACAAAAGTAAAATCTAGTGTATTCCCATTGCATCATTTTAAAAATATTTTTAGGTTTATTTAGAAATTTGTCCCATGAGGCAACTTACTATAGATTTGTTGTTGTTGTTGTTGGGGGGGGGGGGATTTCTTTGTGTTTGAGTCTATCATAATATATACTGGATTTCCCTTTTTCTATTAATATATATTTATTTACTAGTTTTATTTTCACTACTTTACTATTATTTTGTACGATTACATCACATATTGTTATTTACCTTTTTAAATAACTAATAAATTTATG
The DNA here is from genome assembly GCA_011037195.1 of Triatoma infestans. NCBI lineage: Eukaryota > Metazoa > Arthropoda > Insecta > Hemiptera > Reduviidae > Triatoma > Triatoma infestans. The sequence continues at coordinate 15,421 of JAAEAF010004421.1, read as the reverse complement.
AATGAGATGATTGTATGAATAATAACAGGATTTCGTGGTATTTTTTTTTTATTCTCTCATTCAGCTGTTTTTGATTTTATTCTAGTTAACAGCTGACTTATTAATGAAATCTTTTGCACTACTTGAATAGCTTCTATCAGATGTGAGGTTTTACAACTTCATGTTGCGCCAACAGGGCTTATAATATACTTGTACTTAAAGTTTATTTGCACACAATATAGCCGCAGAATGGTGGTTTTTACGAATACTGGATGTGAGGTTTTACAACTTCATGTTGCGCCAACAGGGCTTATAATATACTTGTACTTAAAGTTTATTTGCACACAATATAGCCGCAGAATGGTGGTTTTTACGAATACTGGATTCTGGTTATATAATTTTTTAAAATGAAAACCCAAAATCTTAGCGTCCACAAAATTATATCTATATCAATATCGTTGAAGCGGATTCTAAGACCCCCCCCAAACAAAAAATCGAACTCTGACACCTATTTTATAACAGAACTTCTTCAAACTTGCCATATTCTAGCAATGTTTTTAAGGTAGTTTACTTATGTATATAGATGATAAAAACATGGTACTGTACTTGGCACGTTAGAGGAAAGCTTAAACTTTGCAGTCCAAAATGAATTTTCCTTCGAAAAATGTTTGTAGTAAAAGTTCTATGTGAATATTATTGGTGCCATTTTCCAGAAAATCGCGAAAAACTGGAATAAAACCTATTCAATAAAGTCGCACTTCCGGTTGATAGATTTTGACTGAAATCCACGTGTTAGGAGCGATTTTTTCGTGTTCACACACACACACGTCAGACTTCCCCTAAAAAACTTTTTTCTTCAAAATTGCAACGTTACAATGTTGGGCGGCCATAAAAATGGTGGTGGGGATTTCACTTGTATGTCTGAGCCTCTTGTATGGAGCGCTCTATGTTAATATCAACAAATCTTGTGCAAATGTAAATTTAAACTAACTGACAGATCCCCCTCTAAAATCAGTTTTTGCTGAAAAATGTTCCAAAAAAAGTGATACGTTTCTATCTATGCAGCAAGCATTCCAAGTTTAAAGAAAATCGTTGCAACGGTACCGAGAAAATTTCCAAAAATTTCAAAAACCTATTGTATAAAATAGCTTTAGGTTAACCGATTTTTTCAAATTTGGACGTCTTATCAATGCTTCTAATGTGTATTAGTATTATGTAGGTGGTAAATCATATATTATAATGAAGTGGTACTTTAGTGAAAAGCATAAAGCTACTGTTCCCCCCGCCCCCCTACTCACCTGAAAAATCAATTTTTCTGGGAAAAATGTTTAAATAAAAGTGATAGGCAGCTATGTGTGTAGATAGCATTATGAAGTTTAAAGAAAATAGGAGTCGTTTTCGAGAAAATCACTGAAAATAACATTTAGTACAGTCGTACTTCCGGTTCATGAATTTTAACGAAACCTTCGTGTCAGATGCGATGGTTATATTTAAATGGAATATCAACTTTGAGCTTCCTGCAGTTTACCTTTATTGAGATAATACACAAACACACACACAGATACAGACAATTTGCTAAGAATATTTTCTGAAAACTTAATTTCGAAAATCTGGCACGATCGTAATATTTCCTGGTACTAGCAGGCGTAAGAGAAAGTGAAAATTTGATGTGACACATTCACACGACTCCAGACTTGTTACAATTGTAATTGAGACATTCTCTTCATAATTTGTTTTGTTTATTACACATTTATTTAGCCACCAATAACTGGTATACATAGTGAATACACAGATTGAATAAGTTGTTTGTTTGGAATATCAGAGATTGAATCATATATTATAAACTAACATTTTGGTACTCTTGGTACCTAATAGGGGCGCTGTCTGACCACATACAATGTAGTAGACTCAATTGTAAGTTTCTCCCCCCCCCATTCGTTTCAAATTTCTACCATCTAACTAAAATTGCCAAAAAGGAGAAACGTGAGACTGCTTCACACTCCATCGATTTTTAATTTACCTTTCTTTATAAACATGTAGCCGACAAACACTGTCAGTGTATAACATTGAACACGGGTTTTGTAATTGTGTAGTGCAGAATTACGTCATAAATTATGCAATAACACTGCTTACCTGGTTTTAAATTCAGTGTTCACCTGTTTGTTATTTCAATTTATTTTATTTTTTCTTTATTCTGTATATTGCTATGTTGTAAAACACTGCAAGGTCTCATCGTAATACAAATTTATATAAACAAATAAAGTAAGAAAGAACAGAATACATCAACTAAATTAAAAATATAAAAGGAAAGAAACGGATTAACTATGTTTTGACGCACTTTTCCTTCGAGCGACATTTTGAATACGCTATTCAAATTATACACTTAACCTATGTCGTAACAACCCACGAAAGATCAAGGCTTATTTGCCAGACGGGTTTTATTTGGAGGGAAGAGGTGTGGTAAGCACGCCGCAGTTTAGTTCTGGGATTCACTACCACTTTTTCCCACGATGCTGGATGAAACACCGTCTTCGCCCCTACAGGAAACGAAACGTGAATTCTCGCACCAAAGGCGAGTGCGCTAATCAACAGACCAGCATGTTAGTTAACACTTATTCAATATAATTGTCTGTTTTTTAATTATTACAAAGTGAATTACAGTTAAGAGAAACTAAGTTGGGTGATTCATGGTGATGTACGACTGTATCGTGTGAAATTGTTACAGGAAATACTCGTTTGAGATCCCCTGAATACGAAATAATAGTACAGGTTAATCCAAGAAATCACAGTACACTAATAGCAGTTGACATTACGTTTGGATAACCTAGGAGAATCGACAAGAAGTTATCGGTACAAAATTCCGAAAAAGGAAGGTATCCCATTGTTAATTGATTTATATTTTTTCGTCCAGTTTTTGATTTGGCCATGTTCCCCCAAAAAACTGTTAAACGATTTTCTTCGAACTTTGTAGCACTGTGTACAAACATAGAGAGGTCTGGCACTTGTCTATTTGCAACATTTTTTCAGAAAATTTCATATAAGGGGTTTCAGGAGTCCCCTGAATATGAAAAAAATGTTTTTAGAGATTTGTCCGTGTGTGTGTGTTTTAACAGAATATCTCAAGAACTAAAAGTCACAGGAAGCTCAAACTTGATATTCCGTTTAGGTACTACCATCGCACCAGACACGAACATTTCGTATAAAATCCATCAACCGGAAATGCAACTTTACTAAATCCTTTTCAGCTTTTGGCGATTTCCTCGAAAACGACTCCAATGATTTTCTTTAAACTTGTTGTACTATCTACACAGACTTTACCTATTATCTACTGACTACTACCTATTACTTTTATTTGAAACATTTCCCTTAGAAAATTTACTTTTTGGCGGTGGGGGGGACAGTAGCTTTATGCTTTCCGTGAAAGTACCATTTCAGTACAATGTACACTTATAAAAAGCTATAGAATATTATTACCCATTACAAGCTAGAATTCCAAATTTGAAGAAAACCTGTTAACCGAAAGCACGACTTCACACGATTGGTTTTTGAATTTTTTGGAATACGGTTACAACGATTTTCTTTAAACTTGGAATGCTTGCTGCATAGATAGAAACTTATCACTTTTATTTGAAACTGATTTTAGAGGGGGATCTGTCAGTTAGTTATGTTTGTCAGTTAGGAAATCTTGTCAGTTAAATTTGCACAAGCTTATTTAGTTTTCAAATAGAGCGCTCCACATAAGGCCGTTGAGATATGCAAGTAAAATTCCATCACCATTTTTATGGCCAGCCCGAGTAATCATTGTAACGTTGCAATTTTTAAAAAAATTTCTTGATTAAATTGTATTAAATAGAGTAAGTGAAAGTCGTGTGAGTCACATCTGATTTAAACAAAAAGATTGTTGTATTTTTGTAGCATTGATGATGGATTAAATATGAAATGTTGGCTTTTGAGAACAATTGTATGATTGGACCTTCCCATTACAATGTAGTATTATTATTTAGAATAATTATGAGGATTGCAGATAGAGAAAGTCGTGTGAATGTTGCACACCAGATACTGTGTTTGTTATTATCGTACTACTGTAAGCAGAAAGGATTGCGATTGGCTGAAATTTTGAAATTGATTTTTTGCCCGAGATGCTCATCCAAAATTGAAATTTATCCACAATCTCGCATCAATTCTCCCGGGGAAAAATATTTTAACTTATACATATACGTGGACAAGGTGAATAGTTCTTGGTCTAGAAGTGAATATGATTTTTTATTTATTTTAAAAATGCATTTATTTCTCTCAATGTAGTCTCCCTTTAGTTCAATACACTTTGTCCAACGTTTCTCCAACTCCAGAGATTCCGTCCCTGAAGTGCGATTCTGGAAGATCTTCAAAATGTCCATTTATCGCTGCCATCACCTCTTCATTTGTCCCAGAACGTTTTCTTAAGATTTAAGCCATAAATTTCTTAAGGTTTGGGAATAGATGAAAGTCAGAGGGAACCAAATCTGACGAATAGGGAGGATGTTCCAACAATTTCATACTTCAAGTCCCTCAGTTTTCCCATTGCCTTTTTGGGAAGGGTCCTGGTAAAAGAGGACTTTTTTCTGTTGCAAACCAGGTCTTTTCTCTCTAATTTTTTCATCTAGTTGGTCTAGAAGATGTTCTCCATTAACTGTTTGACCCTATGAGGTAGTCAATTAAAAGAATCTCCTTGAAATCCCAAAAAATACTAGCCATAACCTTTCCAGCCGATGCAATTATCTTTGCTTTCTTCGGTGCAGAACCACCGGCTTCTACCCAATGTTTTTGGACTGTTGTTTTGATTTAGGTGTAAAGTGGTGAACTCATGTTTCATTCATTGTAACAAATCAGCGCAGAAAATCGGTTGGGTTCTTCTTAAAACGGCACAAACATTGCTGAGAAACTTGATTCCTCATTTGTTTGTGATCAGCATTTAACAAATGCGGCACCCATAGTGCACAAAGCTTTCTTATACTGCGTTCTTCGTGTAAATGGAGTCATGCCCTTTCTTCTGAGATGCCTACAGCCTTAGCTATCTCATTCACCTTTAATCGCCGATCATCTAGAACCAAATTGTGTATCTTCTCGATATTTTCTTCGGTAGTTGCAGTTTTGGGCCGTTCTTCACATGGATCATCTTCAATCGATGTACGACCTCCTTTAAACTCAGCTGCCAATTTTTTACTGTTGATAACGAAGGTGCAGACTCATTATACACTTTCACCAACTTTGGATGAATTTCTTTTATCATTTTGTCAAAAACACACAACATCTTACTATAAACAGCCGCATAAAACAAACTATTTCTCCGATAAAATTAACATTTGGTATTTACTTTTGCAGCAAGAGTGCCAACATAACAAAACTGTAATTTCATTTGTAGCAGTGTCATCTACAGGCTAGGCCGAACACTTTTCACCTTGCCCTAGTGTATATACGATAAGTTTTTGGAGAAAAATGTGTTATAATTTTGTGTGCATATAATTCAATAGGGGAACTATTTCTAATCGATATTTGAAAGTGTTCAGCCCTGTAGATACACAGGCACACAAAGACCGACTTATTCTGGCTGGAACCAACTGATTTTTTTTATTACACAGCCCACTTGATATATCGTAATTTTTTATTTTTTGTGTTTTTATTTTATTTTTTCTACTTGTCCCAACCCCTTCTTTTCCACTCTTTTGACTGCAATCTCTTTCTCACATTCGTAACGCTCGTTTGCCGCTTAAAATAATTTTGTAATCAACCACCAGTAAGATCAATTCAGTGTTGCCAACCTCTGTGACATACGCTTTCCTTGCGATGTATTTTTATTATCCATAAAAGTTTGTGAGGTTGTTTAATTGATTTTTAATAAAATGGACTTTAATGAATCAATAAAATAACTTTTATTACTTCCTTAAATCTGATTGCTTACTACACAAATTCATCGAAAACTATTAGCGTATCTATACAGCGTCTATATACATAATATATTCAAAACTATTACATACCCAATTCTGCGCACGTCAGCAAATTGGTTGCTATGGTTACAAATAATATTTTAATTTATACCATGTGTCATCAGAAATTTTTGTTGCTAGCCCTGAGAGATTCACTTTTATTTAAAAAAAAAAAAAACAATTCGGACAGAAACGAATATAATACAATTACGTGTGAACCAATATTAAATTTGAATTAGGTCAATGAAACAACGATTCTTAATGCAAGAAGCTTTGAAATTGTTTTTTTTTTAAACAAAATTTAAATAGAATGTAAAATTGTAATAAAGTTCGCTCTAAAAATAATTAAAAAAATAGGACAATTATAAATAGAGATACGAATAGACTGAAAGTCAAGTTTACCTATTAAACTTGACCTTGTAAATTGAGTCTATTTGTAACTAGATACAACTTTCACTTCTTTTTATTGTTTTATTATCTAATTGAATCGCAATAATTATTTCCTTTGTTAATTTTATCGTCCTGCTATATTCCTTAAACATTTTATTTGGTAAATTAATCATGAAAATGGAGGAGACTCTCATGTCTATCTCTTGCTTGGCACATTTTTCTACTCATAACTTCCAAATTTGCTTCAGACATAGAATTGTTATTAACTTAACTTTGTACTATTATACAGTTGAAAGAACCATGAATTCCATTGGATGACACTCCTGATGTCATCATGGCACCTCCACAGAGTATTGTAGAGGAAACAGTCTAGAGTGCACACTCACGTGACTTCCTCTTCCTCTAATTAATAAAATGTAATCAAAAGAAATAATTTTTAAAATTGGAACGTTACAATGTTTAGTTGGGCTGGCCATAAACATGGTGGTGGGGATTTTAACTTGTATACCTGAGCGGCCTCATGTGGAGCACTCTAACAACTCTTGGAAATTTAAATTTAAACTAACGACAGACCCCCCCCCCTCCAATACCCCTTTAAAATCAATTTTTTTCAGAAAACTGTTTCAAATCAAAGTGATTCGTTTCAATCTGTGCAGCAAGCATTCTAAGTTTAAAGAAAATTAACCGTTAACCATTTTCGGGAACATTCCAAAAAACTCAAACACCTGTCTGTAAACTCACACTTCAAATAAAAGTGTCAGTATATATGTGTGTGGATTGTAATAAAAAGTTTAAAGTAAATCGTTGGGGCCGTTTTCGAGAAAACACGAAAAATTGGAGAATAAAACTATTCAGCAAAATCACTTCGGTGATAAATCTTGCCTGAAATCTTGGTGACTGATGCGGCGGTAGTAGGACCTAAACGGAATACAAGTTTGAACTTCCTGCGACTTTTTTTTTGAGATATTCTGTTCACACACACACACACACAAAATTTGTTTTCTTATTCAGGGGTGAATATCCGATAGAAACTCGATATCGAAAATTTGACACGATCGTAATACTGGCTCTTAACAGTAGTAAGTGAAAGTAAAATAATACATATCTCAGTTTCGAAAGTTTGGTACGAAAGTAATACGTTACTCCTACAGCGGTAATACTTATCTAAAGGACAAATAAAGTGCATATACATTTGTTTTTGTATAAATATGTATGTTTGTATGTTACTGCTAGTAATAGTAGTAATAATAATAATAATAAATAATAATGGCAAAAAATGAAATAAAAAAATTAGACAAAAATTATTCCTTAAATTTTTGCCAGTTGACGACCTGCGCCCACCCTACCCTAAAAATTCAAATTTCTCAATTTTCAACATACAGGTGGTGGTATTGTAATCAGACGTATTTATTACGTAATATCAATAGCAATTTACTTAATGGTTATTAAAAACTTTTGTTTTGTAATTCCTTTTTCCAAATTTGCGGTTAGATAATAGTATATTATATCCAACCAAATATATTTTTATTGCTTAATTGTGTCCGTCTGTCAATAAATTTTAACAATTTGTCGATTGAATTATTTATTTATTTCCAAATTTTGTAAATGATGACGTTTGATATGATGTCATCCTGTTGTCGTAGTTGACGATTATTGTTAATTGAACATATGCTATACAGCGTCCCTGTATTCACTTTCATATTGAATAGTTTAATACAATCTGTGCAAATTACTGGACCATTACACTTCATCCCCACTTAAGATTAGTTACTATTCAATAGGTCAGTAGTGAAGAAATATGGAACGAAATAATAAATAGAAGTGAGTACCAAATCATGTTTAAAATATGACTGAGAAGAGAATATTCTATGGTAATATGTTGGTGCTGGTAAGAAGTATTGCGATCTTGTCGAATTTTCACCGGAAATAACTAGTTTTGAGGTCATCTGAGTCTGAAAAAATGGTATGTATCCGCGTGTGTACATATGTACACGTCTATGGAACAGCAGAGGTCAAAAATGAAAAGCCACAGTATGTTCACACTTGACATTACTCCCATTAATAAAACATTTTGAAGCCAATTAAATATCTTGTGAGATTTATGAGTTTGAAGAAAATTAGTGTAAGCTGTGTAAATTATCGGTATTAGTGTTTCATCCCAGATTTATCTTTACCTTTCATAATACGTCACGAATTCTTCATAAATAATGGGAAATAAAAAGATTAAAAAAGAAAAAGATAACCGTAATTCTTTTTCTCAGTTTGTTCTAGATAGTTACGTAATTTAGTGATTTATTAAATTACGATATATTACTAATTTATTTTTTATTACTATTAATGTAATCATAACTAAATGGTTATGGTTCGATAATTATGTTGAATTAAAGAAATATATAAATGTTAAATTAAAAATATGTATATTATTTATTTTAATAAAGTCTGTATGAAATAAAAGATTCGCCGATATTACTATATGGTCAATGCCCTCCTCTCACTTCTCTGCTCTGGCCAGGTGATGATTTACATAGCAGAAATAAGATTCCCAGTCTTACAGGCTCTACTATTTACTTCTTGTCAGACCTCCTGGCTTGGAAACTTGTCCTACTGGTTGCCGTTCATAAAACGACCGCTTGCTGCAGTCACGTAGTCTTCTTAGTTCTCTGCGTATTTAAGTGATATCTTCTATCCAGTTCATGTTCTTTTCTTGTGGCCGTTAAATGCTAACCACTTACCTATTTCTTTCATACCAGCTTGTATATACACGAGTGTTTCCAAATCAATATGTTTCAAATAAAAGTAGTAGTAATATTATACATATATATATATATACGTTACAATCTTTGTTGAAGATTCCCAGAAAAACGTGAAAACTTGAAATCCCATTCTGAAAAATCGAACTTCCGGTTAATCGATCGATTCGATCGAAACTTGGAATGGCTAATAATGGTTTTAATTTATCTTGGTATTGCATAGACGCTGGAAACAATCATTGCACTTGAAGTGGCACTGTTTCTTGGAAAGTATAATTTTGTAGCTTTCCCTGAGAACCAAACCAAAAATCAAATTTTCTTGGGTAAAATGTTTCAAGGAAACGCGTTAGGCATGTAGGTATTTAGGATTGCCAAGTTTACAAAAAACTTGGGGATCATTTTCAAGAAAATCGCGTATAAGTGAAGGTCAAAAATCTGGTTTAAAACTCTTGCTACAATTTATATAAAATAAATTGACTAATATATTGATATAATTCTTATTAGAAGTTTAGCTCCTTTGAATTTAAATGAATAGGAGAATCTCAACTTCATAAAACACTTTTGAGGAAAGCGTATCCTTTCCATTCCTCAGAAACCTCCTTAAATGAATTTTCTCGGATAAAGTTTCAGACAAAAGTGTCAGGTCTGTACATGTATTGTTAATACACCAAGTGTAATCTAACCCGTCGGTATGTTCATGGAGAAAATGGCAGACTACTACAAAAAAAAACTGTTCAGTAAATACGCACTTCCTGTCAACCGATTTTCTTTAAACTCGGAATTTTGGCAACATATTTAATTGTGATTAAATATTTATTTATTTATTTAAAGTACTTAATTTAAGGCGCATCAACATCTATGGTCATTACAAAAACGCTGTTCTCTCATTACAAAAACACTGTCCAGTACCGCACTGTGAGCTGCAGAGACTCCTAAGAAGAGAACATCTAAAGGCAGCACAGCTGGACTCGAATCCGGGATCCGCGTGGGTATCTAGTATGCCCACTTAGCTATGCCCTTCCCTTCTGATTAATATTATATGGATGATAGAACGCATAATATAACAGCACTTTACAGGAAAACATAACTCCACCCCTCTTCCAAAACGCCGCCAGAAAATCATTGAGCCCGTTTCCAAGATAATACCAAAAAACTTGAGATCTATTCTGTAAAATTGCACTTCCGGTCAATCAATATTCTTCGAATTTGGAATTCTAGCAATACTTCTAACGTTATTAATATTGTAGTGAAACGGTACTATACAGGGTATCTAACGTTTCTACACCCCCACTACTCACCCAAAAAATAAATTTTCCCGAGAAAATATTACAAATAAAAGTGATTATAAAGGCATTGAAGTATGTAGCTAGTAAATGAAGTTTAAGAAAATCGTTGGAGCAAGGTTCGAGAAAATCATAAAAAACGGAAGAAAAAGAAAATTCGTAAAGTCGCACATCGGTTGATGGATTTGGCCAGAAATCTGCACGTCTCGGGGTAGTATTGTAAACGGAATATCAAGTTTGAGCTTCCTGCGATTTTTCGTTTTTGAGATATTCGGTTAAAACACACACAGACCTACATACATGCGGTAAAAACAATTTTTTCATTTTCAGGGGACCGAAAAAGATGTATTTCCTGTGAAAAGTCAATTTTGAGAATCTGGTACGATCGCAATACTTCCTCTTCCTTGGAGTGAGACAAAGTAAAAAGGAAGAAAATCGGCATAAATTCTATAGAATTAATACGCAAACTATTTATTTCTTAGTTTATGTTTCCATGTCACGAATGCAGGCAGCAACAAACAATGCGAATCATTTTTATAATACAAGACATTTGACGTCAGATAATTGTAGACTATTTAAAATCAAATCAGATAGCGCTGTTTGTGGCAAACAATAACATTAGTTTAACGTATTAGTAATTATTTTCGTCTACTAGTTCTTTGGATGAATGAACCTTATTAATGTTTCCAAAATGTTATTAGAAAACATAAATAATGCTAATAGTAATAATAAATTCAATTAAATTCCATTGTGGGAATTCTGAGGAAAAAAAATTTTTTTTTAAGTCATTCATAATTAAATAACCTTCAGTTGAGCGTATTTTTTTTTTTTAATTCGATCTTTATTTGTATCTTTTGTCATTGATTTTATATTCTAGATAATTATTGTTATTCTTTAATAAACAATATGATTCACTTTATTATAATTATTAGAAATCAGCTGATTGTGGAACAGTTGATTAAATAATTTTAATCAAAATATAGAAAATAGCTTATAACAAGGTTATATGTATTCATTAGTGGTTGTTGCAACCTTGACACAGCTGTTTTAATTGCACATCATCAGCTGATTTGCATGTGATTTTTTTATACTTATCGATTATTTTATCTAAATTTGTATTTTATTTTATTTCTTTCTTTTTTTTAGTTTTTTATTTTATTTATCTATTGCTGCTTATTCTTTCTGCTGTAAGAAGAAATTATTGCTTTTTGACATTGCGTTTTTAAACGGAAATACAAGACTAGTCTGTATGTGTGTGTATTTGTGATGAAGAAGATATTTTAAATACGAAAAGATAACAGGAATCTCAAATTTGGTATCCCGTTTAGTTACCACTACCACGACTGACATGAAGGTTTCCGTTAAAAACCAACGGTGTGTTGGTGAATTAGGTCAAACATTTAAACAACCCCTCCAAGTTTGGTAAGGGCTGAGACAACAGAGCACGGCCATAAAAATGAATCCTCCCTCATTCAGTTAGGTAATTATCATCCCCATTACATTATCTTTAAGTATGTAATACAAAGACAACTGAACGTTTTACTCTCTCTTACCGTTGTAAAAAATAAAACATTACATTCGTGATCAAATAGTGGAAAATGAGTTTTCAGTGAAAGTAGGTGTTCTCGAGCTCCATCCTAATCTCGCGAAAATGTTTTTTTCGTTTTGTTACTTTCTCTTACTCCTTTGATTGTGCCAGAATTTCGTAATTGAGTTTTCACCAGAGCTACATTTTTTGGTGCCTCCTGAATCGAAAAAAAATCTTATTAGTGAATGTTCTTTGTGTGAACCTGTTAACAGAATATCTCATTAATGAAAAATCGGCCGGACACTTAAACTTGGCAATCCAAGTTTAAGTTTAGTTACTACCGCTGCAACAGAAACGAAGATTTCGGGCAATATCCGTGAATCGCAAGCGTGATTTCGCACTAAATGATTTTTGTTAGTTTTTCTTTAAGCTGCCTATACTTATGACCTACATACAGTTAAAACATTTTTTCAGAAATAAATTATTTTTGTGGGGGGCGCGAGGGGGGCGTGTCAGTTAGTTTAACTTTAATTTGCACAAGCTTACTTATTTTTCACATAGAGTGCTCTACATTAGGCCGTTGAGGTACGCAAGTAAAATCCAATCACCATTTTTATGGCCAGCCCGAGTAATCATTGTAACGTTGCAATTTTTAAGAAAATTTCTCGATTAAAAATTGTATTAAATTAGAGGAAGAGAAACTAAGTTTTTCATACAATATTTTTTTTAAATAATTTTATAAAACATTATTTTTATTAATAGCTGTATTAATTATAAACAAGTTAAGTCAATTTATATTTATGTTTATTAATTAATTTATATTTATTTATATTTAATTAGGGCATAATTATAGTTTACACTATACAATTCTATTGTGAAAGTATAATTTTGTTAACCTTTTTCATTATAACCTACCGTCATCATTTTTCACACACACGCGCACACACCCGACTATATAAATTTTTACGTTCCATTTTTTGTTGAGTTTTTTTCACATACATGAAGCAATTGCTAATTTAATGTTTATTTTTTTTTTTTTTATACTTTGTTTTGGTTTGTTTTAACATATTAGTTCATATAAACCGGTTTTCTAATGAATTAAAACTTCTTTGATATATATTAATCCTACACATACGTATATAGTTACAAAAATAAAAAAAGTAAACTTAAAATACGATACCACATAGCTATATAGTAACTGGCGATTATATAAAGTTTTTTTTTGATGCTACTATTTCACTTGGAAGGTTCGATACTGCTCCACTGCACCTTATTTTTTTTCCTCTCCTTACTAATTAAAATAATCACAATGCCCGACTTTCTATTACTACATTTCTCAACATCGATCTGGCAAATTTCTTCAGACCTGTATGTTTATATAACACACTGAATTGCCCTTAATATCCTACAGGCAGTGGAATACCTACTTACATCAATCAGTACTGATGCAACAGTACCATCATGAAGCATAACCTCTAAACTTATTCAGAAAGAATTAAAAATATCTGTATTACATTATTAGAATAAACAAACTTTATTATTTGTGTTTTATTCAAACTAAAATGAATGTTGAAAATGTGCCTGGGTCCGCAATGCTGGTTTCATTTTAGCAATGCATATTGGTTTTGTTTCTGACCGGTTTCGATATTCATCCATCGTCAGAGCAAATTCACCAAGTTCGTGTAGAGAGTTCACTTCAACGAAATGTTTCTGTAGACTCACACTTGTTGGTTGTATATATGTGGGAAGGTTATAAGGTTATGTTACTACATGTGTGTGTTTCTGACAAAGTGAAATTATTATAAATTGTGATTAGGCATTAGAAAATAGTGTGTAATAAATAGCATGTTTTGAAGAATAGTTTTTAACTAAATTTTAAGACGGTTGTTAAGCATGCACAGTGTTTTATCAAGTCATTTTCATTTGGGGGAGGAGGTAAGTCATTTCAGGAGTAAACTGTATTAATAAGATTAGATAAATTTTAAGGAAAGGCAATTAATGGATTAATTTTATTACTAATTTAAAATCATCTCCAATTTGCTGTTTGCTACCACCTTCTTACATATCAATTTTCTTACATGTTCTCTTATATTAACCCTGCTTCTTTTTCACATTTATTTCTTATTTGTACAAACTTTTCACTGTCCATAAACTTTGCATTGCCTTTCTTTAAAATTCATCCATTAATTGCCTTTCCTTAAAATTTATCTGATCTTATTAGTACAGAAATAACTTATCCCCCCTTCCCTATGAAATGACTTGATAAAACACTGAGCATGCTTAACAACCGTCTTAAAATATTCTTCAAAACACGCTATTTATTACACACTATTTTCTAATGTCTAATCACAATTTATAATAATTTCACTTTGTCATGAAAAACACACTGTAGTAACATAACCTTATAACCTTCCCACATATTATAACCAACAAGTGTGAGTCTACAGAAACATTTCGTTGAAGTGAACTCTCTACACGAACTTGGTGAATTTGCTCTGACGATGGATGAATATCCGAAACCGGTCAGAAACAAAACCAATATGCATGCTACGACGGATAAAATGAATGTGTTTATATTTTCATTTTTATCATTTAATTTGAACTGTTTTTAATTACAATAATAAAAGAGTGGACGTTGTAATCTAAATCTTGTTAGAAGCAAGCTGTTATTTAAATTCACTTTTACTTTCTCTTACTGCCAGTACTTACTCCGTGGGATCGTACTGAGAAACAGTTTGTTTGTACTTTCTATTACTGCTGGTAACAGGCAGTATTGCTTGCGAACTTGGTCAGATTTTTAAAATTGAGTTTCATCGGAAATATATGTTTTGGGGTCCGGCGAATACGAAAGAAATCTTTTTAGCAAATGTTCTGTGTGTGTGTGTGTGTGTGTGTGTGTGTGTCTGTATGTCTGTCTGTAAGCGTGTCTAAAATGAAATATCAAAACTCAAACTTAGTATTCCATTTAGGTACTACCACCGCATCAGACATGAAGATTTCGGGCAAAATACATCAACCGCAAGTGTGAATTTACTGAATGGTTCGCTTTTAGATTTTTGAAATTATCCTAAAATAGGTTCTAACCATTTTCTTTCTACTTCGTATACAATTTACATAGATAATTCACTTATCATATTTATTTGAAACATTTTCTCCAGAGAACTGATATTTTGTGTTTCTGGGAGTAACAGTAACGTTATGCTTCCCTTTAAAGTACCACTTCAATATAATATATGGTTTTAACACCAATATAATATTAATATCATTAACATATTAATAGCATTGCTAAATTCCAAATTTGAAGCAAATCGGTTAACCGAAAGCGCGATTTTATAGACTAAGTTTTTTAGTTTTTTTGGAATTTTGTAACAAACCTTTACAATGATTTTGTCACAAACCTTTACAATGATTTTGTCACAAACCTTTACAATGATTTTGTCACAAACCTTTACAATGATTTTGTCACAAACCTTTACAATGATTTTGTCACAAACCTTTACAATGATTTTGTCACAAACCTTTACAATG